>QFDD01114532.1:0-73316 GCA_006871305.1 Vachellia collinsii
ATTCACACATCAGTTAGTCTTTTTCATAGAGCTGAAAATATGGGCCTAACCTTTTGGATTGTCCTACCTAACCCACCAAAAGGGGCAGGTGGCTTACCAAAAAAAAAAAAAAAAAAAAAGCAACCCATTTGAAAGTGGGTCAAAGCCTACGGCACTTAACTGTAGATGGAGCTGATGATGAAAATTTAACTTCAAAAGTTGATATTTTGTATAAGCATAACTCAAATATTATGTTGATGAAGAATATGAAAGGAATCATGAAATTGTTGCAATTAGAAGGATAATTTTATGTTTGACTTGATTATTGATATTTAAGTTTCAAGCTACGAAAGATATTCATATTTTATGTTTGAATAATGGAATAACGCTTATATTTAAACTTTGAAGGGTATTCTATATTTAATGTTTAACGATTTTATGATGTTTGTATATTATACGACTTAAATCTGAACTCTAAAATTTATATAATTGATTTTGAAAAAAATTATGGTGTGTAACATGGGCTGATTGCCGTAACCCACCAGGCCAACCATTCATGGTTGAGTTAAAGAAATCCCAACTCACCAAAATGGGGGTTGGCCCAGCCTGATCCACTTTTTTTTAAAAAAAAAACAGCTCTTGCTAGGCCAATCCACCGCATTCTCAGCTCCAGTTTTTCACTCAATCCCAATGAAAAGCATTAAAGATTCTAAATCTCCAGGCAAAGACAATATCATCACACAAGCAAATGAAATATCAAAAACTGTTACAAGAATAGAGGCATGATAATACTTACAAACCCTTTAAACTTTGATCGCTTGGTTGTATCCTGCCACATGAAAAGTAATAAAGTATAAGGACTCAAACTTTTTGAATGAAATACAAAAAAAACAAGAAAGGCATCAAAGCCAAGAAAATCATCTCAATAAAACTGAAAACATACAATAGTAATGCAGTAAATTCTGTAGAAGCATAGACAAAAGCCAGCATATGCATCCACTGATTATATCACATGACCATTCATTATAAGAACCGCTAGGCTCATCCTTTTATTAAAACAGGAAGACAAGATTTATTTCAAAACAAAGTAAGATGCAACCTCTGATTCATAAGAATCTTCTACTCTCTCAAGGTATAGCCCAATTAGATAGTTATGTTGTTTTGTTATTCTCTCCAATATTTCAGGGATCACAGAAGACTGCACTTCATCATATTTATTTTATCTACTTTTAATGGTGAATAAAGTGAGGCAAGAATACAGTAGTCTACAGCTATTTCCCTAAAAATTTTACGTTGTATCAAAGTTTAAACCAATCTCATCATGATTTGGTTTGGGTATGGCCTCAATACTCAGGTTGTTGAAAACCAGACCTCAGCATCAAGCCAACAGCCACGCATTCTGTCAGAACGTTGTAAAGCCACCAGCTAGCAATCCCAACCGTTTTGATCACTCCACACTACTTAAATGGCCAGAGCTACCCTCAATGACCTTCAAGTACAATGCTTAATGTTCCCAAAAAGGGAAATCTGTTAAGCAAAAATAGATAGAAGAGGGAAGCAAAGATAGAAAGGAAAGAAGATAAGAGAAAGTAGAGGAGGGAGGGCTGAAACAGAATTCAAATATTTTATCAACCAAAAAACCTAATTACAAACTAACTAAAAAGCACTAGTATAGTTCAATCCAACCCTCTAACTGCTGTTGCTATTCACCTACCTTGGGAAAATAATTCGTCCCTAAGAATGACATTTTTTGAAAATGACATTATGATACCAAGACAACCCTTCAGAGGAGAGTTAGGATAATGAATGGATATATCCTCTCAAGGAAGACTTCCAGCAACAGTGGGCCAGAATTTCACCTTAACTTTCCACCTTCGAGCCTCGAACTTGTAGTTGAACCAAATCCCATGCCTTCCACTGGTACCATTAATGAAGAAACAAATCTGGAAATATCCTTACTGTCATGGAAGGCCAAAGAATGCCAGTAATATACTCGAAGACAGACAGTTATGAATCAAAAGGAAATGACAGTACAAGAAGCGATGGAATGAATTTTTCTAACGCTAATGAACTGAAAGTCTATTCAACCGTGGAAAAAAGGCAGTTTAGAACTATCTTTCTGTATACTCTCCCCGGTCCCATCGCTACCGCGAGCTTTACGCAATCAATTGGATCATATAGATATCCCTTCAACACAACATAGGTCATCGAAAGGATTTCGATGACCCACCAAAGCACAAAAGCCAGGATCTTTCAGAAAATAGATTCCCAATCAAAGAGTGCATAACTACATGGATAAGCTCACACTAACCCATCAATTTTGGCGCCAGAAACAACACCTATCATGGAAGAACACATCATCAAGTATTTTAAGGATTGTCAAGTATCTTCCTCCAATCAAAGTTCTAAGGAGTTAATTAAGCCAATCGCCTTGAGTAAGTGGGTATGATAACATACTTTGCATCCCCTTAATAATTTTATTTGGGTTAAGGTATATTTTCACTCCAAAAGTTCTCTTGGAGGAACGTATTCATCCTGGAAGTTTAAAATCGTAGCAAATTGCCTTTATTTAACAGAGAGGGAAACAAAGTCTGCCATATAAGATAAGATGCCACATCTATGTCCACATGAGAAAATGTTGCCCTAAAAAATATACATTTTCGTGTTGGAAGTTTTCTCGGCAGAGCAATTTTCGAGGAAGAGTGCTATGGACACCTACATGGCATCCTATCCTACGTGGCGAACGTTCACTTGCCTCTTCGTTTAATCAGGACAATATTACTATGTTTTTATACTTCCAAGGAAAAACTGCTCCACCAAAAACTATTAGGGCGAATACACTCCTCTAAAGAAACTTTCGGGTGAAAATATACTTTAACCCATTTTATTTCCTATAATAGATCATCATCAGGTTAGCAAGCATTTGCCGCAAGGTGATCAACTCAAAAAATTCCAGAAAGCTTCGAAGAGGCTATGAAGCACATGAAGAGCAAAAGGCTATTCGAGATGAATTAGAAGGACCAACAACACTAGCAGCAAGAGTTATTCCATTGAATGATACCAATACATGTATTGCACAGTGCCATTAGGCTCAAAGAAAAGGTAAAAGGTCAATGGTCGCTAATCTTACAGAAGCTTAGTAAAACTTCCTCTTTGAGCCTTGTGAGTACGCCACAATCACAAATGACTTCTAGAGAATTTCTCCATTTTAACCACCCATCTTGCATCATATGCATCTCCATCATTTCAATGTCGTTTTGTAATATCGATCATAGATACTTAAACTTTAACACTACTAACATGATATATTCTCCAATTTGTACCTCCAAATCATTTCTAACTTTCCTCTCGTTCAAATTGCCATGATTTATTCCATGTTGCTCTTACTCAGGTGAAAGCTCTATTATTCCAATATCCATCCCATAACTCAAGTTTAGAATTAACCTCTTCTCAACTCGTTAATTAAAACTAAATCATCAATAAAGGGCATATATTTAAGGATTTCTTCTTATATGTGCTCAATCAAAACAGTTAAAACTAGATAAAAAATGTTAAGACTCAAGGATGATCCTTAACAGGGGGTCTACCCTTATAAGGAAGTCCTTCAGCTAGAAGTTCTCACATTCATTGACTACTCACATATCATTTCAGCCTTTTTGGGGCAGCGGTAAGTAGGGGAGAAGTCACGTTTAATTGGGAAAAGCCAAGTTTAAGCTCCACCATAGTGTTTGGATTAGCGTTATGTTGGAAGGACTTTTTGGCCAAAAGCTACACCATTGTAGAAGCCATTTTGAGTTGCTTCTTGCAACACAGTAAGAAAAATAAGAGAGAAGGGGTATAAAAAGAAAAGGCAGATGAGACACAGCCAATCAACAAGGGGGTATTTAATTTTATTTCTATTTTAAAATTATCATAATCTATATGAATTACTACTTATCTTTAATATAAGAGTCACATGACTCTTTGGGGAGAATATAAAAAGCTAAATAAATTACTTAATTATAACAAATACTTATCCAAATAAATTTCAATTTCACAAAAAGTCACTTCTGTTTTTTTCAATCCAACTACATATCACATTACATCATCTAACTTCTACCCTAACTACATTTTTCAGAAGTTATTTTAACAAAAAGTTACTTGTGACACCGCAAATCCAAACGGGTATAGTTTAAATATATGCAACATGAACAAGTTACTTTTCTAGTGCTTTCCACAACACTTCTCATAGTACCTGATCATAAACTTTTTCCAACTGTCTCCTTTTCTACTCAAATATCACTAGGAAATCTACTAGAGGGTGCAAATGTGCAATCACCATCAAGTGCAACTCAAATGGTAGCATTGGTAGATATAACACAAATTTACTCAACCTTATGACATAGGTTACCAACAAAGCCTTACTCTCATTTCCAAATATAATACCACTAAGATTTTTCTATCATTAGTAACCAATTTAGATTGGCCACAACACCAATTGACATGAAGAATGCTTTTCTGATTTAGAAAAGGAAGTGTATATGGAGGTATCACCAAGATTAAGAGATCTAAGTAATTCTAACAAGCTATGCAAACTACACGAGTCACTCTATGGGCTCAAATAATCACATAAAGCCTAGTTTGAGGGTTCAATAGAGTGGTTATAAAACCTAGTTACTCACAATGTTAGACTAATCACACAATGTTTGCAAGGCATTTGCTTAAAACATACATTATATTATCTATGCTAATTGTATATGTAGAATGTAGATGACATAATGCTCACTAGTGATCATGTGAGTGGAATTCAATAAACCCCTATAGAGACCCTTGGCAGTTAAACTTGATGCGAGAGATATAGGCGACTTAAGACACTTGCATGCAACTAAATTAGAATGGAGAAGTAAGGGAATTTCAATATAGCAACGCACATAAACCTTATACTTGTTGCAAGAAACTGAGGTGCTAGGCGCCAAACCATCTGAAACACCTGTATAGACTACCTACAAACAGAACCTTACACGTGAGAGTAAGCTTATTGATATTGGACAATACCAAAGACTACTCAGTAAGCT
The DNA here is from genome assembly GCA_006871305.1 of Vachellia collinsii. NCBI lineage: Eukaryota > Viridiplantae > Streptophyta > Magnoliopsida > Fabales > Fabaceae > Vachellia > Vachellia collinsii. The sequence continues at coordinate 5,034 of QFDD01114532.1, forward strand.
TATATATCTCTCACACTCAAACTGACATTAGTTTTATCATGACTGTAGTAAGCTAGTCTATGAGTAAACCCCAAAAAAGAACACATACAGCCAATTATAGAACTTTTAGGTGTCTAAATATGACATGGGAAAGATTTGCTTTTTGAGAAAGGAAAAATAGGGCAGGTTGCATTTTATAGAGATGCTAAATGGGCAAGCTCTATTGTGGACAAACGATCAACTACAAGGTAATGCACATTTGTGCAAGGAAATTTATATGCTTTATTCTGAACATAAAATACACACATGTAGACTTCAAAAAAAATGAAAATAGAATTAAATTAGGCTCTTTTAGCAACATCTTTCACTTCTAGTTATCCTTTAGCTTAACATGCATGTGGAGACTCATTCATTTGGAAAAAGCTAAGAAACCACATGATAGACGTAACCATCCAAGGATATCCAGCAAAGAAACAAGCCGTTCGTGTTTAAGTCGCAAGGGACAAGCTAAAGGGGTAACCAATGCCAACTCCAGAAGGGAAATTCTTAAAGACGCCAGCCATCAACCAAAAGGGTGAGAGCATGAGCTAAATCCAATGCCCATTGTGAGTTTCATCAGAGGAAGTTCATTATGATTTAAAAACGCAACTTCAACGCACAAGGAAGAATAGAGAGAATGTTGAGCAAGTAAGGAAGTAGAAGAGTGTAATAAGGCAAGGGAGGGAAAGAGTGTTTTTAAAGCCAAAAAAAAAAAGAAAAAGAGAGAAGATACAAAGCTGGGAATGTATAAATGCTTGTATGGATTAGCTTATTTTAAGTCATTTTGCACTATACAAGGTAAATATCTATGTCGATTATGTTATTGCCCTACTTAGATTTATTTTTTAATTCAAACTATGATCAATATTTAATATCTCAAGTATTGAGATAATTGTGGCACAACTAGTCTTGTATAACCTAAATGTATCAAACCAAAGAGAACAATGAGAATTGTCTTTGAAATTGCTCAATGGGCTAACACATTTTACTCTTAGACTGGCATCAAGTGATGCTAAATTTTCACCATACGATATAAAATTAATACATTTTGACATTAAAAAATAATGAGGAGCAACTAAGCTCTAACACAATATGTTAATGAATTATCCCTAATCAACTAAATGATTGATGAAAAACAATCCTCCACTAGACCATTTTGTGCCCACCAACAAAACAATTTCACTAGACCATCTTGCGCCCAAAATAATAGGTCCACACTATTTTTGCTCAAGATCATCATTTCAAATGTCTAGTTGAGCTCATAGCCAACCAAATTGGTTGAACTTCACTAGTCAGTTCCATCTTGAACAATTGATTGTGCGTGGAAGTAGCATGATATAGTAAAAGATTAAGAACTACATAAAGTGAAAGCCCTTGCAATAGAACTTACAGCATCAGATCTTTGAGTAACTTTGCATTCATAAGAATCTATCTTTTGCTCCACATTTAGAGATATTGTAGAAGATTCTTTATGCAACTTGTCATGTGAAAGTTTTGTTGGCTCATTGTGAAGCTTTAACCTCTTGGAAGGGTTTCCATCTGCATCTCTAGAATCTTTCTCCCGTCTAAGTTTGTGTTTGTCCTTCGATGAGATAACATCAAGACCTAAAGTCTCTACATCGTCGTCGTTGTCGTCATGAACAAGTCTCCTATGTCGCACACCTTCACCTTGCTTCGCATTCAAGTTTCTTTTAGAATCACCAAGCTTTGTCTTCTTACAATGCTTGTCCTCCACCAATCCATTGGCATCATGTGTAAAGTTTCCATCACCCTTAACATCATCTTGTTTATTACAACCCCCAATAGCCGCATGTTTTCCTCCACCTTCATCAATCTTAGACCTCAAATCAATCTTATCACTAGAGATCTTTTTTGATCTATCATATACTTTAGATAATTGTCGCTTCAAACCACCCCCCGAAGCAAATTGTTTTTCGTCAAAAGATTTTTGCTTCACTAAACAGCCATTACAATCTTCGTTTCCATTGGCCTTAACCACTAGCATGGACTTGTCATCAACTGTGGGCGAAAATCCAATTTTCAAACCTACATTAGTAGCTAATGATTCAACAGGCTTGCTGTTTTCCTCTCTAGTCATAGATTGAATTTTTTTTTTACTTGGAGGCACCACCACTTCATTTCTTTCCACATCTTCCGCATTAACTTCTCTCTTGTCTAAACACGATTCCTTTAAATCAACTGGTTTTAGACTATCTAACTTGTTAAGTAAAAATTTAACTGCAACAATTAAAGTAAACAGCTTAATAAGATATTCAGAACTTGAATCAAAGAGAACTACAGTAATTTTCCCATATTTTAGCTGAGTATCACAAGCTTCTTGAGAATTTTTCAGTTCACTTACAGAAAAGGAGTTAGATATAAAATTAGTTCAAATATTTTTAAAAGGTGACAAGCAGATTAAGCATCTAAAACCTACTTAGAAAAACAAGAAGATTCAAAATAGAAACATTTTACTTAAATATAAAATTAAATCCTGTATGAGATTCATAGGCAGGTAAAAAAAAGTGAAGTTAAAAAGGATTGCGTTTATATATTGATATTAATTTGGCTAGATAAACCCCCCAGGGGGGATTTTGAGTCAGTTGCGCATGCCGTCCCTAACCTTTAAAAATTTAATTTAAGGACCCTAATATTTCATGTTTTGCCTATCAACTCATATCATTAACATCGCCATTACTATTAACGGTTTTTATTCATATTGTATTTTTAATAATTTTTCTTATGTGTCATTTAAAAAATAACAGTTGGCATTTTAACTATAAACTTAAGTGTATTATACATTTTTATTTAAAAAATACATGCTCAAATAGATATTTGTAATACTTTTTCAAGTCTTTTATATTTTTGAAGTCTTTTTGTTTAAAAGACACAGTTCAATAGATAATTCATATACTTTTTAAGGATTTTGTGTTATTTTTAAATATTTTAAGCATTTAAAAATAATTTAAATTATGTCTGGAGTCTCATATATTATTTTTTAAATAACATGGTATACAAAAAAATTATAAGAACTATGATATGACAAAAACCGTTAACTTCAACAGTGATTTTGACTGTAGGGAAGCTGATAGATATAACATGAAACATCAAAAGCTTTAATTTAAACTTTTCAAAGTCAAGTAGATTATGTTCAATTCATCTAAAGTTCAAAAGATTTTGTGCATTTACACCCATTAACTGTGATTGATTTCACAAAGTTTAACGATCATTCAGAACCATGTCTGAATAAATTAGATGATTAAAAATCATAGCCTAAGTCTGATTACAACATCATAGACCATTACTTAAAAATCATGCAAGTTTTTTGCTAACAAAACTGCACATTATTCAATTTTTTTTTTGGTGATAACACTTTATTCAATTTATTAAAGCACAAAGCGTAGCAAATTATTTTATCATTCCCTAAGCATACCATACATTTGTCTTACAAACAACTCTCCCTCCACTAAAATGAAACAATACAACACAAAACACATTTTGACCAAAATACTCTTAAATAATTGAAATAACTATTTTTAAAAGTTATCAAATTATGTTATGACATCATTTTTTAGATTCAACAAATTCTGGTGTTACGTAATAATAAATAAATATTAAAAATAACAATATCACATAATATTTTTTAAATAAAATTAAAATTAGACAATACAAGATGAAAATGATGGTCTATATGGATTTCCAGGATACAGAGAAATGCCTAGTAATTAAGTCGCTTTTCATGAGAGAGAAGAGTAATTCAACCGAAAATTTTACGAGCCGAACAATTAGTCCCAAAACATAGCATGTAAGGTAGTGCTATCTTTATGTAGCCAGCTATGAACATTTTAAAGCATATTTGTTATCAATAGTTCTCAAACAAGAAAGATCAAATTACCATCATGTCCAGCAATCTTGTCACCAAGATGAACTGATACTTTACGGCGCCTAACATCAAATAATCGATAGAATACATATTCAGCTTTTTGCACCACTTCATCTGGTGGTTGCGGATTCCTAATATCCTTGGAAATGCAAATAACATTGCATTTACCAACAAGAGCTTCCTGGAGTAATATACACAAAATGAGTGAATACATAGCCAATTCAATTAAGGTTTTACAATTCTTCATAGATCTAAGAACATTGCATAGCCTCTGTTAAATAAGAATTAGAGCATTAAACTGAAATAATATTTCAAATAAATAAAACAAAGACAAGATAATTCAAGTAATACAACACAATGATTCTGTGCCAAAAAACAATGCATGCATGGACCAGGGTAAAGACAAGCCTAAGAAAATAAGGAATTCTTTCTCACGGTCCAAAAATCAGGAAGGTCAAACTCCCAGTATTTAGATGGTAGCCCCTTCACCAGAATAACATATCATGAAATTCAACTCTTACATTCAACACACACACATCTCATTTGTGTCATTCAAATCATTTATTGTTAAGAATGGAAAGAAAAACCAAACAACAATCCTTAAAACCCAAACCCACAAGAGATGGCTGTTCATGGCACTAGTTCAATCAAATCAACAAACAAGAGAGTGAAGTAAAAATAAAGGTTAGCACAATGTAAGCATAACCATAGATCTAAGTAGAATGCAGTAGCTTAAATATAACACTATCAACACAACAGGCACGACTATCTATAATATATTTATTAAGAGAGAATTTAAAGCAGCAATTACCAGAGAATTTATATTTGTTAGGCCTAAGCCTTCCCCAGAAGCCAAGAACAATTCATTGTCGAGTGTCCCATTTGTTGGTAAAAAATTAAGAATCTCACAAGGACGGAAAAACCAAAGAACCTTAACTTTCTTGGTCTTATCAGAGGTCTCCCAAATCTTTATGAGTTTACCGATATAAGGCTCTTCTTCACCTTCCTTGTAAACATATACCGAATCAAAAAGGCTGTACTCGACACCATCATATGTGAAAGATTCATAAAAAAGCACATCTCTACTTCTTCCACCTATTCCTTTCTTTTTGCCCCACTTGAATTCGATATTCTCTTCTTTGGCATCTACTATCATGTTCTGATTACAAGCTTCCTCCCAACTGGCTTATAGAATTGTCTGAAAACCACAAATCCAAAACACTATATACAACCTTTTGGCAAAAAAAAAAAACACGATATACAACCAGCAGCAAAAATGTATAGATTTCCCATCACATAGCTCTGCTTTTATTTGCATATGCACATATAGAGCAAGATATTCAGTTTGTAAAATCAAACACAAAATTTAGTCTCATTGAAGCACAAAAGAACCTTGTATCAGTGAGAAAATTAGAATGCCATGACCACAAACAAAGGCAACAAACGAATTTCCTATTGAAGGATCTGACATGAGCTGACGAGGCAATAAGATAGTATTCACATCTGAACTAGAAGAAAGTGATATTTTACCTTAAACATAAACAAGGTAGATCCACCAGAAGAAAAACCACCAAATAGGACAAACATGACCGAAAGGCAACTGATTATATTGACAAGAGAATCATTTACAATTGTACTTGTCTAAGAGTTTTTGTTAAAGGTACAGTGAACATTATTCCTTTTCCAGAGAAACAGGCATAACAATAGTTAGGAGCATAGACAGGCCTAAATTACACTCGACTTCACTCACAGAAATCTTTGTAATAAGCATAGTTGATATCAAACCCTTTAAATTTTTGTTCCAGATACTTTAACGAAGATGCCTAAATAAGCCAATTGATACATGCAGCTCCTCCAAGCCACTGAAGCATGACAATGATAACACTAGCAATTTATGATCTTCCAATTAATCAAAATGAAAATTTAAAGAAAAGCAAGAAACTGTGCGGCGGCGTCCGACGCCGGGTTGACAATGAACAGATGACGCGGGGAACAAATTAAAATATAGATTCAAAGCCAGACTGAATAAATCAATCTCCCCAGATTTTGGGAGAAGATAAAGCCCTAGGGTTCGTACCTTCTTCAGTACTTGCTGGAGAACAACCACGCAGGGATGACAACGGTGGACGGCGTCCGGCGGCGAGCACGACCAAGTGTGGAATGCCGAATCAGAAATGAATCTGCCTCTCTCAAGTCCTACAACACGAGGGAGGGTTTCGTCACTGGGTTCGGGTGAAAACTAAGAAATGCGGTTATCCTGTCCTTTATTTTATATTACCTCCTGAGTCGGTGGCTTTTTTGGAATATTAAATAAGTAAATTAATAAATTCAATCAATATTTTTTTCAAATTAATTTTTCTCAATTATTAACCGATATATAATCACAGTTAGGCACTGGACCATACATGATAATCCAGTTAATTCTCATAGTTTCAAGCTTAAAGATCTCAATCAGATTAGGCCATCAACCAATACTCATTAAGGGAGGTCACGTTAGGTCTTTTGATCCTTCAAACTTCAAACTAGAGAACCTAGATGATCAAGAATAGCACAATACTAACCCTGGGATCACAATCAGATTCAGTTTTCTGGTGCATAGGTTCCTCTTAAGAGGCAAGTGTAGAGCATACTTTGAATCTTTGATGATAAGAGAAGAACACTATGAGCTCAGGCTTTCAAAAGAAAGAAAGAGTTCAAAGAGAATTCATAGAAAAACACACTTGATATTATACAAGAAAGATTATGAGATTCCTTCTGCCTGTAACTTTGGGCAGAATGGGTTTATATAGACTCAAAGACTTACTAGAAGACAAACCTCCTAATTTTACATGTCAACACCTACATAGTAGGTTTTTAGACTTTTACAACACCTAATTCACTAGACGTTTTGACTTTCAAAAAAGATAAGAAGACAAATTAACATAGCTTTTGACATAAAAAGAAGGCTAAAGTAGCCTTTTTGACTTGAAGCATCTTGGGGGTCCAACAGGTGGAATTCTTAGTCAGAATCCAGATTGGCATACACAGGGTTTGGATCAAATAGATCTCTCCAGGATGAGGGGTAATCTGCATCATTGTCCTTATATTCTTCTGATGGGATAGCACTATTTTCGTCATCAAGTGAGTACATCCTTTGGATGAGCTGGAGACCACTGGTAGCTTCTTGACTTATCTGCATGGGTGAATCAATTCCATCCTGATTGGGATCTTGTGATTCTCCTGCAAGAGCTGCCTGAGAGTAGAATATCCCTTCTTGGAGAAAACTACTCTGGAATTTTTCTAGCATAAAAGGAATGTCGAGAGTCTAGTCTTCATCTGGTTGTGTATCCTGGGGATTAGGAAGATCTAATGGATGTACTTTAGCTTCATCATCTTCATCTGGCTCGTTTTGATCAACTAAATATGGACCTATTCTTTTCATTATGAATTTTTCATATCTGGGACAAAGTGGTGAGGTTCTCCACAGCATAATCCTGTTGGTTGTCTTGATTGTGCCACCTGGAGGTTGTTGATAATATTCCCTGTAAAGAGAGAAGATACCGAAAAATTTCTTTTGATTTGCTGGAGGAGCAGTCCAAATATTATTTTCCTGAATTATATTATAAAGTCTTCCTCTCCAGTATGGAAGAGGAGCAAACATCTTAAAGAGAGTAACCAAAGGGGTTTCTTCATTGTTGGAGTCACAAAGGTACTGGTATATGGGTAAGGCTGGGAAGGCAATAGCACATGTATGGAGAGCTGAAAGAGCCCAAAGGTACCAGAGAAGTTCCTCTGGTATTGGTCCCCTGAAGATAGGGATAGTGAGATATGGATAGATCATGTCAAAATAGTTGGGATAGGGGTGGATCTGGGTTGTCTAAAGGAGGAGATGAAGCCAATAAAACAAGACTGTTTTGGCATGATCTGTAGCATCAACAAAGTTATTAGGATGAAATCCTGGAGGGAAGATAGTTGCAACCATGTCAATATTCATTTTGACAAGCAGAGAAGAAATATTGAGAATGTAAAGAGGATGGATATTTTCAGAGGTCTTGATGGAGATCTTTTGTGGTCTGGAGAGAAAATCTGCTATGGTGTTCTGGTGTCCTTTAAAATGTCGGACTGTGAATTTATAGCGAGGAAACCAGTCATTCCACCTAAGCAATTGACTATCTGGAAGTATCTTTCCTTCAGGATTAAGCATCCTTGGAAAAGACGTGTTATCCATTTCCACAATGAATTCATAAGGACTGAGATGGAAACTGAATTTTTCAATTCCCCTTTTTACAGCAAGAATCTCTTTGTACGTTGCATGATAATGCTTTTCAAACTCTTTGAATTGTCCACTTGCATGTCCACAGTAATATCTTTTGCCATTGTCTTCCTCTATGAGGACAGCACCCCAATAATCATCACTAGCATCAGTCTGTAGGATCCGTAGACCCTTATCTGGAATCTTTAAAGCTGGTGGATGTTGAGCAATTTTCTTCAATAATTGTACTGCTCTAGTTTGCTCTGTGCCCCATATAGGGGGTCCTTCTTAAGAAGTTTGGACAGCTGGCTTGTACATTTAGACACATTTGGAATAAAGTCTCTGAGATAGTTGACTATTCCAAGGAATTGTTGAATTTGCTTGATGGACAAATTTTTATCTAGAAACTTATAGAGATCTGCTGCAATATGAGGTCCTGGTTGATATTGACCATTTTCAAAAATCATACCCATAAACTCAACTCTTATTACTCCAATTTCAGTCTTTTTTGCTGAAAGCATAATCCCATATTTTTTAATGATATCAGTAAATTGGGATAATAAATTTTTATGGGATTGAGGATCTTCTGAAAAAAAAAAAAAAGGATATCATCAATATATATGAGAGCCGTATGTAGAATGGGCTCAAAGATCCTGGTCATGGCTTTTTGAAATATGGATGGAGCAACTTTAAGCTCAAATGGCATAACAGTCCATTGGTATTGAGCATTTGGAATACAGAAAGCAGTTTGGATCTATCTGCAGAATGTATACCCAATTGCCAAAAAACCTGCTTTAAGATCAAACTTTGAAAAGATTTTTGATTTCTTGAGATATATCGAAAGAGTATTGGGCTTTGGAAGAGGAAATTTGTCATCTTGAAGAAAAGCATTGAGAGGCTTGTAGTCAATAACTAACCTCTTTTTTCCCCGTTTGATTTCAGATCTTTTTTCAACATAGAAAGCTTGACAAGCCCAATCAGACTTTATGGGTTCAATGAGCCCTTGTCGCAAAAGAGCTTGACATTCTTCTCTGGCTAGCTTAAGATCTTCAGGATTCATACCTGGATGAGATGCCTTTGTAGGATTTATATCTTCATTTTTCTTAAAAGGAAGATGAATGAAAAAATCTTGATTCTTCCATAATGGAAATGGATGATTGAACTGATCATGACTATCAGCACAATATGGAAGAAGTTGTTCTTTAATATCTTCATACCCGACTGGTACTTGTTGAATTTCCAGCAAATTAGGAATCTCAGTATAAGCACTGAAGAAATGTTTGTATCGAAGTCCATTGGGTAGAATCTGAACATTCTTAGTTTGGTAATAAGCATCAAATCCAATAAGAATGTCTTTGTTTGGAAGATCACTGCCTAAAACTTTTATCTACAAGATGCAGGTTGGGAAAAATTGAATTCCAACCTTTTTCCTTGAGATCTTGTCAATCTTAAAAGATTGTCCATTTACAGTGGTGAATATCTGATCAAAAGGTATCCATTCTTCAGGAGGAAGAATATGGGTTTTCATAACAGTTCTGCAGAAACCAATATCAATGAAATCAATAACAAGAATTGGTTTTTCAAACCTTCCAGGAAGAATATGGACTTTGATATTTGGTCGAGGAACATAAGGTGTTTGAGAGGACACAACAGCCAAATGTTCATATGAGACTCCATGAGACGGGGTAGATGATTCAATGGAGAAAAGTTTTAAGTCTCCATCACTGATGATTCAGAATCAGAATAGGGAAGGATATATTGAGTATCCTCATCCCTTTCAGATTGTTCTTCAAGAATTGATTCAATATCTTCATCATCATCTAGTATAAGAACAGACTGTAGATGCTGGAGAAGCTTCATATCTTTCTTTGTCTTGTTAGGACAATTTTTTGCAAAATGTTCTTTCTTTTTACAGATGTAGCATCTATCAGACTTCTTGACGTATGGCCTTCGTCTCTTAAAAAATCTTAAGAAAGGTGGCTTAGATTTTTTAAAAAAGAATTTACCCTTTTTCCTCATGTTTATAAAATGCACCTTCTGTTTGTTGGAACAAGAGCATTCCTTGTGTTCTTTGCATTTTATCTTGAGATGTTGCTTTCTGCATGCTGGACGAAGTTTAGATTCTCCTTTAGCATTCCCCTGAAAAACTTTTGTTGTTCACATAACTTGTCAAGGGTGGCTAAGGCTAACTGATAAATTTCTCCAATAGAGATTTCAGACATATCTCTTCGGAGAGCATTAATAGCTCTGTGTAATTTTGGCTGCAATTCTTTAGGAAGAGAAGCAATAAAAGTGTGCCTAAGGCTGACATCTTTGGCACCATTCAACATATAGTATTTTTCAGACATTTTCTGAAAATGCTTCTGTAAATCTCTCTTATCAAGAGAGCAGCACTTCATCTCAAAATACTCTTGTCTGCTCCTTTTGTCAATGAGTTGGAAATTTCCAATGAATTCTTTGTGAATGAGACCAAGCAGAGTACCAGCATCTTGGCTTTGGGCAAGTGTAAGCCTTTGATATGGACTAAGGCTTTGAAACCACTCCCTTAAGGAACCGGTGAATCTGGATAGGAATTCTGCAAAGATTTCTTCAACAAGTACATTATGTTTTGCAAGCTGAAGGTCAATCCATGCTCCGAACTCATGTAACCTGTCCCTCCATCTGTGTGGAGGTAGATCATCAAATGTAAACCATGGACCTGAAGTAGGTTTATAGTCTGTTCCTTTGGTTGGTTGAGGTCTGGATTCTTCAGGTGGATCTTCTACAAAAGGATTTTCTGTATGATCTGGTTGGACCATAGCAATATTTGAAATATCTGCTTGATGGTCTTCTGATTCTAGATTGGAACTAGAATCATTTGTTTCAGAATCACTAAGCTCTTCTTCAGAGCAAGTTGAAAATAGCACATCAAAGGAATTAGTAGTATGCATCATATGGATGGAGTATTCTTGATCAATCACAGACTTATTTTTTATATTATCTGGTGGAGTAGATGTTTTTGGAGGAGATGATGGAGGTGTCTTCATTTTTATTCCCTGGGAGGAATAAAATGGTGGTTCCGTTGGCTTGGTATAAGATGGTGTAGCTGTGGAAGATGTAGTATGATAAGTAAGGACATGAGGAGGTCTAACAGGTGGTTTAGGTAAAGATTTTGACTGTTTTAGTTGTCTGAATAATGGATAAGACATCTTGAATATCTTACTATAATCAGACTCACTAGGATAGGAGGTAGGTGTTGGAGAGTATTGTGTCCTGTAGATACTAGAAGGAAATTTGGGATAAGAGTCATAGATGACCTGTGATTGTTCTCATGCCATATCTACTTCAATCCTATCTAAATCTTTTCTGATTTGAGACAGTTCTTGCTCTTTTCTGGACATTTCAGCACGAAAATACCCCCTTTCAGCAAGTTTTGTTAATTCCTTATCAAGCTGAGAGGCTTGAAGAGATAGCGACAAATGAAGCTATTGAAGCTGAGTGGTGACTTGATTCATCTGCACCTGAGGTCATCTGTTTTCCGGTTCAAGAGATCCAACTTGGAATCAATTTTGACCAGAACTTTAATTTGACAAACAGAATTTTCTATCTGCCAATTTAAAACTTCTTCTGCTGAGGAAACTGGTTTGGGTTCACCAGTATGAGTGATTTCTGTTGGAACTGAGAAAGGCTTAGAGGAAACTCTGGTTTCCTTGTTGATTCTCCTCTGTAGTGGAGGAAACTATTGATCATAGGGATCCATCATGGCTATGCATGGAAGTAGTTGTGACTGAGCAGTAGGAATGACAGGTTTTGGAAATCTTCTTGGAAGAAGATCTTGATGACCTGTTTCAATAAGTAATTCTGCCAGAGATAATTCCTTTGTTGGAATTGCAGGTACTGAAACTCTAAATCTCCTAATATTTTGTTTTGATCCATGATCCTTATCATCATCAGAACGATAAGGATGATTATGAGAGCAAGGAGATCCACAAGTCTTTTTCACTTTCTTGGCAGCATATCTCAAGGGATATGCCCAACTTGGTCCATCCTCGTCATCATAAGCTTCCCACCAAAGGGGATCATCACATTCACAATATGGATGACACATTTCTGGAGCAGCATCCCAAAGGAAATGGCCATTAATATGGGAGACATAACAAAGCTTTGCTTCATAAGATATCCAAGCAATTGGAAGATCTTTCTTCGACGAAGTATAAGTAGGTGAGATGGTCAAGATAGACCCAGAAGAAGTAGGTCCAGAAGATGGGCCTTCCTTTCCTGGTCTAGTAAAAATTGATTTAACAGTACCATCTGGCAGCCTTTGGAGTCTAGGAGGGGCAGAAGTATATACATCCTTTTGAGTAGAATGAAACTGATTCTCATAATTGTTGATCCACTCAAGTGGCATCAACTGAGACAGTTCTTCTTTTGGAATTTTTCTCGGAATCTAAATAATGGATGTATCATCAACCCTGTTAGAGATTACATGAAGAGCATCTCTGGTTGAATTTGGGAAGTGGAGATCAAGTGAATGATTCTGTAGACGATAAACAATTTGGTGATGCAAAGTAGTCATAATGGCTCTGGAATCTTGTTCAGCACCAACAATCTGGACTTGAACTTTCAGTCTTTCAGAAAGAGTGGGATCTGAAAGTTTGATGTTAAAGTCTGGAGCAATAGTAAGAATAACACTTCCATTAGAGAGAGTTGTCAAGATGGAACCAATCAAAGCATTGCTGTAGGAAGTATAAGTAGTGTCAAGCAAGGCAACCCTAGCAGTAGCTGGGATTCCTTTTCTGCCATGAAGAGTAAGAACAAGACGAACAGCACCAACATGAAGATGAGTATAACCCTGTGATAGCCATGAATTTATTAAGGGTTGTGGAATTTCAAGAGTAACATACTGTTCAGCTGTAGTTGCTTGAAGACCACACAGATCAAGTTTGGTAGATTGGACAATCTCTTTGGCCTAAGGCCGTCGAGTAGATATCAAAGATCTAATATTCCGAGTAACACTGTTGGATCTGTGATAAAGACTGTATGGACTGAGTAGGGGCAGATCAGTATCTTGGATTCTAGCATCCTCAGGGAGATGATTAATCTCAATGAGGTTCTCAATTCTATTAGAAAGAGTTCTCTGAACTGAGGGAGGAATATGAGTAGGAGAAAAGGAAGAAGAAAGTCTAACAGGCTCAAGGCTGGAGGATATAGTGGAGTCACTCATAGTGGAAGATTTTTCTTCTTACTCACCTTTGCTAATAATATTTCACTCTTGTCTGTGAAAAAAGATGGCTCTGATACCACAGTTAGGCACTGGACCATACATGATAATCCAGTTAATTCTCATAGTTATCACCCAAAAATTAACTAATTCTTATTTAAATGAAAGAGGTAGTTCAAGAGTTTATTTTTTCGTCCTTCCACCACAGGAGACACATACTTTTAACTATTAAATACTAGCATTTTTACAGATTTGGTTTTTTATGGGTTGGCAAGCCAACCCGTTTGTTGGTGGAATGGAATTTGGTCAACCAAACCCACAAGACCCCACATATTATTTTTTATTGTTAATTACTTTTTCATATTTTCTTTGAAAGATATAATAGGATTTGATGTTAAGATATTATTTTATGAAGCTTGAATTATAAAAATACAAACTTGGATACTCTTCAATTGAAAAGAGAGACAAAATTTGGATTTTTTCAATCGTTTTTCCCTTTAATAATAAATTTTAATTTCTTATTTAAAAGTTTAAAAAAAACAAAAAGAAAATGGGCTCACCTTTGGGTTGAGTGATTGGCCTGCTACAGTTATGGTAAAGTTCAACCCGTGATGGGTTGGGTTGTAAAAAAGCAAGTTTATTTGAATGCGGGTCTTTTTGACCCACACTTGCTGCGAGCTAATCCAACAATGTTTTTTTATTTTAAAAAAATTAAAATTAATTTATAAAAAATATATTAACAACTTGTGATCATAATATAAACCTAATTAACATTAGATGTTTGTTGATCATTTGATTTATGATTTATATTTAGTTTGAATTCAATATTATAAAGTGTATTACATATGTTTAAGAAGTATTATTTAAAATTTGAATTAAATATTTTATGTTCAAGTTGTAGTGTATTTTTATAAGTTAAATTTACGAAAAAGGATATTTCATTTTAGTTATTGAAAAAAAAAAGAATATTTCAAGTCTAAATTAAAAAATATCATGAGTAAAAAAATATTAAAAAAGCGGCGGGTAGAAGGCTAAGTTCGATAAATCACATCCCACATACAAATGGGTATTTAAACCCGATCTGTGACGGGCCAGCCCATAACCGTCAAGCTGACCCACTTTACCACCTTTTGGTTATGGGTTAGGCGAGTACAAACCAAAAGACCCGTAGCAAAATTTGCCTACATTTTTTCAATCCAACCAGGCACTTTTTGGCCAATTTGGCACCGGGTTTAACCTATATTACCAGCTCTACATAAAAGTCAATTTCTTGATAAAAAAAATTAGTTGAATTGGGTTTTCAGAATTCATCTAAAGGACATTCTTCCAAGTTCATACAACATAAAAGGAACGGATAAGTCCACATAAACTAATATCCTTAAATATCTTAGGCTTCAAATTCTTTTTTCCCCGCTAACTACAAGAATCCTCCTATCATAGGAATCTTGTTTGAAGTACTAAATGTGGGCATCTTTCCTATTGAGATTTGAATTTTGCTTTGCCATGTTGTAAAGAAACAACCACTTTTACTAAATTCAACCTATATTGGTTTGGGCTTCAATTTCTAACAACAACACCAAGAACCGCTTTTTTTCTTTGGCTAAAAAGTAAAAACATATATCCTATTAGTAGATAATCATTTTCGAGATACTATCTTGCATTAAATGCAAGCATATCTTGTAGCATGAATTCAAACTTTAGTACACCACATTGTTAGGTACTAACTCTTTCCACTTGACTTCAAAGCATGTTTGGTAAAGCTTTTGGATAATAGATTCTGTCTCAACTTGCGTGAAATAGCTTTTAAGAATAAAATAGATTTTGGGAAAAAAATGATTGTGAAAAAAAATAAATATGTTTGGATTGTTGTTATCAGAATAACTCTTGGGATGTGAAATGACCCAAAGGGGCATAAAGTAATGTATGAAATATTTTTTATAATTTTAGAAGTAAAATGACATTGAATTTTTTTTAAGTGAACCGTTGATGCATATGTAATTTCAAAATATAATTTCGTAATAAAATGTGAACAAATTTTATAATAAATACTTATAAAAAAATATTTGTATTTACTTAAAATATGTTATATGACAACTAGATATGTTTTTTGTAATCAGAAATTGAATGTTATAAAAATGAATATATATTTTTGACCATAAATACCAAATATTGCAAATTAGAAAATTACACTATGTTACTTGTGTGGTTGTGTCATGTAATTATTTCGAGAATGCAATAATTATCTTTTTTTTTTAAAAAAAAGAAAGAAAAAAGTGAGAGCTGTGGGGTAGTGGTAACAGTATCACTATGTTGATTCACGCAAGTCAAACAAAGGTGATGAAAGGATGGAGGAGCAACATACGAGGTTGATTATTGTCACGTCTGAGCATGCCGCATTGTATTGTGTAAGCAGAAGCCTTTGGTCTGATGAGAGGAAAAGCGGGGCCATTTAAGCAAAGGTAACAAATCTGAATCAAACTTATGTCTACTCAATACATCATTAATTCATAAATTAAATCCAAAACGAACGACTTAGTGAAGAACAATAAGCTCCCTAACAAAATAAGGCTTTGTTTCAGTCATAACTCCCAAGGAAGCAAGAAGATTAGCCGGACATGGAGATAAGGACATCAACAGTAGAGGCAATCTTTCCTCCACGATCTACCATGGCAGGTTCTGAGGGTGAAGACGCGATCTATACAGTGAGAGTGTGACGGAGAAGCAAGTGAGCTGCAAGAGAGAGCGAGAGGACTGAGAGGAAGTGACAAAAATGGAAGAGTGAGAGAGAAAGATGGAGGAGAGGTCTTGAAAAATGGAGAACAGTGAGGATAGGAAGGAAAAAATGGAGGAATGGCGAAAAACGTGACGAGAGAAGCAATGGGAAAAAAGTGGAGTGTGGTTGGTGTAATAGAATCTATAGTGGTGGTGTAGTCTTATAATAATAATAATAATAATAATAAGGAAATAAAATAATAGAAGAACTCTTGTTTTGCAAGAGGTGAGATGATTTGGAAAAGAAAGAGTATGCGTGTAAAGTTGGTGTTAACTGGGTTTTTTCTGGTTCTTCTTTAAACAATTTAGTTTCAGCTAATTTCTTCATTTAGCGCCACTGTTCAGTTTGGGTCCTCATTTTCCTGTTGCTCGGAGAACCCCAAAACCCAACGTTCTTATATTCCTTACAGCATTTAATCCCCAAAACATCATACACATTAAACCCAAATATAATGTAATATCATGTAATTAAATTGATAGACACTTGGGGAATATAAAGAGTGATAAGAGATCTCAAATTAACAATTAATTCATAAAATCATTCATCAACATAAATAACACATTTAAGCTCTAATAAGATGCCAAAGGGTTAATATTAGACGCATTTATTTCATATAAAATAGGGATTTATCATTAGGTCAGAAAACCAAAACATGTAATCCTTTTAAAAAAAAATCATATAAGACCTAGGTTATTTAGATAACTAACAACTAATAGTCTTTTAAAGTTGATTATCACAAATAACCGACGTCTTTAGGTTAACTAAAGCAAGGCACAAATCACTCATGTCACCATTAGATGTTGGTTATTTACAAATAATCGACATCTAAATCCCAACATTAGAAAGCAAACTAACATGAAAAGAAACATTAGATGTCATATATTAACCTAACTAACGTTATAAGGAAAATAGTGTTGGTTATTTGTAAATATCCGACTTCCAATTCCTAACATTTATCGCAACTAAAGTTAAAAGATAACCTACGTTAGAAGGGACATGAGACATTAAATTAACCAATGTCTAATGATCCAACAAAGCTAATAACATCATAAGCAACATTAAACTAACGTTATAAAGCATTATAGATGTCAATTATTTATAAATGATGAACATCTAAATGTTTACTATCAACATTTATTTGCATCCAACGTCAGTCACGTGTTATAACTAACATTATATATTTTTCCATTAATGTTACATAAATAACCAACGTCCAATTGATCAAGAAATAATATCATTAGATTAGATGTCCTTGTTTTAATCTAATGTTAGATGCCTTATTTGATCCGCATATAATGTGTGCGTGCGTGCACGTGTGTGTGTGTGTGTTTTTTTTTTTTTTTTGCAATAGTGAAGATTAACATTAAGTACTAAATATGATTATTAAAAAAAAGCTTATAACAAGATTCCCATGAGAATTCACTCCCATTATACTCAATCAAACTGATTTTTTTTTCAAACACGGAACCAGTTTCAGTGCTAAGCTTTAATCTTAGCTCACCCTACTAATCTGATCTGGATCGTCTAGATTTGGATCTGGACGGTCCAAATTTGATTTTTTTAAAATAATAATTTTCTAAGGAAAAAATTATTTTTCAAAAAAATAGTAGTTAAGAGATTGCTTTTATTTTTTATTCTGCATTTATTGGAATAATTTTTTTTTAAAAAAAATAGATTTTTATAAAATCAAATCTGGACAGTCCAAATCAGATCTGAACGGTTCAGATCATATTAGTAAGATAAGCTAAACTTTTTGCTTAGCACTGAAACTGGTTCCTTTAAACACCAATGCCCTCCTTGTTACAATAATCCTCACCAACTAGCATTAAAACTCTACAATTATACGTTCTTGCCATGTTAGTGAAGAATTAAAAAAAAATGCTGCTTATATCTCACCCTTTAGATTGGTCATCTCGATCTTTGTCACAATTGCAAGTTTTCTCAGCATGGGATGTTTGTGAAGTTTTTTCTCGTTTCGGTGTTAAGTTCTATCAGCACTGAAATATCCCTTTGAATGTTTGTTTTTGTACGTAAGTTTTATGGTGCCTCGAATCTATTTTGTCTTTATCATTTTATAATTTGTTTGACTCAATTATCCAAGAGTCTACGACTCAATTAATAGCATTTTTTTATATCAAAGTAAGCAAATTCTATTGAAAACAAAGGGAAACTACAATATCTCAAAAACTAGAAACAAACAACCGACAAGATGAAAAAAAGATAAAATAAATTGGAAAAAAACGTTTGGATTAATTCAACTGAATTACTAAAATTGTACAGTTTCTAAAAAAACCGTGTATATATACTCTTCAAAATTTAATGTGAAGAAACTTTATTAGTAACATTGCATCAGAGCCATTTTACAAATATTCAAAATACACTCCGCAGAAGAGCAATTTGTCATGTTCTGGTATAAAAATTCTTCCCTTACTAATTTATATAATATTTTGAGGGAAAACTCAATAATCATATAGGGGAAAAATCTCGGTGTTTAAGTGTAAAATATGCAAATGCACCACTAAATAACAGAAAACTGGGATGGATTTGCAACGGCATTTAAGATGAATTTCTGATGGATTTTTTTAGTCTTTACAATGATGCAAAAAAAAAAAAAAAAAAGTCTTTTTAATGAATGTATTACTCTCGTGTGTAACTAATTTATTGGTACCAACTAGAGTTAGATTAAGTGAAAGAGACTAGTTCCTCACAATATGGTGGACTAATGTTTGAATTCTTATTAAGAGAGGTGCCACCCATATTAAGTACATGACGATATCTCAAACAAAATTTCTTCCAATAGAAGAATACATGTGGTTTAATGAAAAAAAATTAATTTTTGGTCACACTTTTATTTGCAACGGAATTTCATGTTTTTATTGCAAATTCGCCACAATATAAATCTGTGACTAATTTTTGGGCGTCATAAATTTTTATCGCAAATCTTTCGCAAGTTTTTTATTTTCTTGTAGTAATGTAAACATGCTTTAAAATATTAATTATGAGTTTTCCATATATTCATGATTAACACTTCCTATATTTCCACTAACTCAGGTATATTCACCAAAGTCTTCTTCTAAAGGAGCACGTATGAAGAAGACTCACTAATTGGTGATATAAGTTACATCGTCCTGACTTTCTTCCAGGGGTATGGTGATACACTTCAACTTTTACCAAAAATACATCGAAAAAGTGCAAAAAATATCTATAAATATTTAAAATATGAGTAAAAATATTATGATCATTAAATAAAACTGCATGCCCTCAAAACGACTATAGGCTAGATAGAGCCGAGGCCCAGTAAGCAAGCTCACTTGCAGAGGAGAACCACCGAGAGTCCAGCCGGTAAAGTACTAGACGCTACACGTGGAGGCTTTTCAGCTGGATCGATTCACCCCCTACTTTCTTGGAATCTCAAGGATAGATGGTTAGATTTGTAGATCTAATTACTAACCCCCTAAACTTCCAAAAGTGGGTAGATGGATGATTTAAATGAAAGACCAGTTATTTATTTTGTTTTAGTTTTACATTGTACAGAGTATTTGAACCATAAAATCGGATCCAAGTTCAAAAACACTCACTTTAAACTCGAATTTGCTCCTATGTAAGCGAGTTCATCAATACAATTTCCACTATTTATCTTACGTCAGATTCATTAGTACTTGCACTCATTTTTCACTGTTAGTGACCTATATTTCTCTTTTAATTCATGTTTTATGAAAATTTGCATAAACAAAATCCTAAGACCCAAACATTGTTACTTTTTACAATCGGATCACACTATTTTTACATATGAATATGTAAAATATGTGATACATGGTAAATATTTTTACAACCCCAAAAAGTATATAGTGTTACACTTTGACTAAAAGCTAATGGGTATTTCTACCCATTCTCCTATTAAAATAAAGGCTAAGGTATAAAAATGCTCATGAGCTTTTACAAAAAATACATTTAGTATCACATGTGTTCCGAATGTACAAAAATACCTATGAACATTCAAAATATGAGTGAAAATGGCACAACCGTTAAATGTAAATTAATACAATTAATTATGCATATATAAAAAATAATGTGTTCTCATAACAAAAAGTAACGGTTTTATATTATATTCAATATTTTGACATTTTTTCCTACAGATATTTATAAGTATTTTTATACCTTTAAAAATATATAATGTTACCTATACTTTAAAACTAATAGCTATTGTTGCATCTTAACTTTGAAATAACGAAGTTTCCATAATCCGTAAAACTCATGAAAACAACGTGAAGGCGGAATTGAGCGATGAATGATCCAGCAGGCCACATTCTCTCTCACTGCGACTTCCTACAATACAACACTACACTAACACTGGGGACACAGGGTCTGGGCGCCACAATTTCTGCTACATAACGTTAAAGCAAGAGAAGAATAATATGCTTTTCTATTATCCCATTTCCTCGCTTAATGCGCTTTCCTCTTCTTCCTCTCTATTCTCATTCCCTACCCCTAGGTTTGATAACTGGTCGGATAAGTGCAGACTTCATTCTGAACAGACCTGTTTACATGACAGACCAGGGGCCTTGATAGGTCGAATGCTCTGTTTCCACCCTACCTACCCCATTGATCATTTGTACTCTAGCCTTAAGTCAACTTCTGGTAACCGATTTAGATAACCCTCGAATAATTTCTGTTACGGAAGGTATATGTTCATAAACTTTCTTGACATTGTTCTTCTTTCTTCTTCTTCCTTCTGCAAATTTTATACCCATTTCGCCTCGTGGTTTTAGGTTCCTAATTTTATGTGTGATTTACTGAACTTAACATTTTGCATGTCGTCGTAGAATTTACCATTCGGATGCCAAACAATTCGCGTTCAAATCAAAAGTAAATGTCTTGTCTTTCATCTTCTTCATTATAGGTGTCTGGGGCTATTGGGGGAGTTGGGAGAACAGTGGAGAGATGTGAATGCAGCTATGGTTATTTGTGCGATTGAGAAAAAGAACTTCCCTTTCCCTTAATCTTTTATCTTGTTTCCCCCTTTTTAATGTCTATTTAGTTAACATTTTAATCTCTTTTCATTATTTTTTCAAGCAGGAAGACCAGATTATTTATTATACTCAACATTATTCTTTCCATTACATTCTTTTTCCTTTTCATTATCCAAATGGCCCTTATTTGTTAAATGGCAAGGAAGGAAGCTCTTTTTGATGCTTTATAGAATAGTAAGGGTAGTCACAGTATTTTTTTTTGGGTAATAAGTAGTCACAGTACTTTGAACAAGAAGGATAGCTAGTGATCTATTTTTAATCCTTAGGGGAGCGAGAGAGAGATCATGGCACAACAATTTACCCTTATTTTTAAGTGTAGACTGTTCATTACATTTTCTGGTATGGTCCTGAAGTACTCTCCCATGGTTCCTTTTTGTTGACTCTTTTGATTCAACAATGACAAGCTTTATCTTAGTGGGTAGAACCGACTATATGAATCTCTTTCAATAACCAAATATTTTGATGCATGGTATGGAAAAGAGTATTATCAGATGAATTGGTCCAATTAGAGGACACCAGCAGAAATTCCCTTGACATGTTTGCCTAATTATCTATGGTAACCTGGATATTAATCCACTTTTTTTCTTTTTTGCCCCTCTGGCCACTCTGTTATATCACTATCCAAATTATGGAGGGGTTCACGCTCCTGATTGTAAAACTGAATCATTTTAGCTTAGTCTATTCCATATGATATCCCTATCTTAATTCTGAGAAAAACTCAAACCTTGTTTTTCGTATGTCGATCGTAGGTGGTCCTTGCTCAAATTTAAACCCTATCCCCAAACAACTTTAGGGCCATACTCCCCAACATTAATCTGTTGTTTAGAAGGATATGTAGAACACTTGCCAAATTAGTGTTTTATCATCTTCATGTTTCTTTATGAGGCAAGACCAAAAGGACAAGAAGGGCAATAAGAGGACTTGGAAGAAACTTTCTTCATGAAGTTCAGAAGGCATTGTCTAACTAAGTTTGCTAAAATCTAGTGAATTCACAATTTTCTTATGAAGTTAAAAATGGCATTCACATTCCTCTGACTGTGTGACATGCACATGCTGATTCTGCTAACCTGCTGAGTGTTCTCTCTTAGATTGTGTTGGTATTTGGATTTTTGCATCGATATTATATTCCATTGCATGTTGTTGATGAGAAGGACCTTTTACTTGCAATGTTAAATGAAATGCGAACCACATTGGAGTTCATATGCAAGGTTCACGCTAAGCAGTAGTATATTTCATAACTGATATGGACCTAATTTATTCTTGCCTCAAACGATGCATCGTAAACTTCTAACACATCATCTCCCTTTAGGCGTTGCTAGCTATTGTGTCTGTCTTTATTGAATAAGGTTGTGTAAAGTCATCTTGACTTGGGAAATAAAATACCTTGTTCACAGAACATCAAAGAGTTCTGCATTACATAAATTCTATTTAATATAGAATTGTGCTTCCATTAATAAGTATAGGCTGGTTTACGTATGAAGGCTAAAGAGCCTAAAATAATAGGCACATGGAAATTGTAAAAAAATTCAATCTGAACAAAAGAATTTCACTGCGACAAGTCCTACAGAACACATTAAAATAACCTAATTTGTTGGTTCGTGGTGAAACACCGAACATCTTCAGAATCCTTTCCAGGAAATGATCATTTCACTGAAAATTTCGGCAATCAGATCCCTCTCTGCATATTGCACGAATTCTTTGAAATCGTCTTGAATGTCATACAATTTACCGAATTTCACAAGATATTTCATACAGCTCATCTTCAATTCTGGCAATTCATATAAGGATGCATTTTGGAGTCTCTCAAGTACATTTTTTGAATCAATATCTTTGAGAAGACTCTGCTGGCATGCCTCTTTCAAGTCAGGTATGACATACTTATCAGCTGCATGCAGAAGGACTAGTCGATGTGCCAGAAATTCTTCATTCTTGATGGTCCCATAAAGGTAATTGAGAAAGGCTTGGAAAGCTTCAACTGACATGTCTAAGATGTCTATGACAGATAACTCTTTCTCCTTAAGATTATATGAAAACATACTGCTGAAGACAGGCGATCGAGCAGCTAGAACGGCACGATGGGCCTCGATGCTTCCATCTGCAGCATTGATCATGATGTCTGTGTGGATGTGTTCCGCTAGCATTCGACCAAGTGATTGAAGGGCTGTTGCAGCTGAGATTTTCTGCATAATTTGATCATCCCAGATGGAGCAAGGTTCAGCCTGTTTAAAGACAGAAAATAGTACATGATGTATTATGCTAGTAGTATTAACAGGAGATTACATGCTTACGTTTTTAAAAAAAAAAAAAATTCTCTCTTTTCTCTAAAGCCATTCAATGTATGAGCCCATCCCTAGTATTTTCTTAAAACTTTCTTAGAAGATTGTTAATTTATTGCTATGATTATGCTGCACCATTGTTGGTGGGTTTAGTTTAGTGTTATTTCTATGATCATAATATCAACTGTTGCTAGATTGTCACATTCTATTTGTCCTAGGATAATTATCATTTGTAAAGGAGACTTAATCGCAAATAAAAAGAATCAATATTTGCGAACCTTGGGGGATGCCGTCTTTAAATCCAGGAACTCAACGTCAATAATGAATTTTCCAGTTAGTGGGACCTCAATTGCGCAAACGAAGTCTTCATTGGGCTTGATCAGTCTGTCTTTTATTTCTGCATCACAAGTTTTTTCGAAGTTAGCATATGCTGAACCAATTGCTGAAAACCTGAAACTCTTACTGGTAAAATATCACCCCAAGTATCATGAGAAGAAGCAAGAAAGAGTGAAAAAAAAAAATGGAATTTCCTCAATTCTGTTTCTAATCAATACTTAATCCTTCAGAAAAGGAGTGCAATATCTAAAAGGCACCCAGATTAGGAAGACATCAAAAACCATCACCTCAGCAATTTTATCCCTTAAATTTGTTATTGGTTATAATTTGGTCTTAAGCTTGTTTCATGCAGATTAGCTTCTAACGTATATATTCATTTTGATCAATCATCTTCATAAATAGACATATTTAACTGATATCAATGATCTAGTTATCCAAAGGTACGTCCATTAATGTACTGAACAGAGCTGAATTTGGAAAGTAAACTTAGGGGGCTGAATCAAAACAATGAATATAATCCCTCCAATTCTTAATATAAGATCCACCTTAAGAAATTGAACTATGAAGTGGGTCTTATATTAAGAGTCGAAGAAAGTAATTACTAATTTAAGCTGGAGATCATGTAGCATGGCTAATTGGCTATTTGGCTATTCTTCAGATAAGTAACTTATGTTGTATTAGCGTGCAACTGAAAGAAGATAACCCAATAACAGCTTGTTTACCTGAATAAGCCAAGGTCTTGCGATCTCCGAAAGAATAAAGAACCCTTAAGATTAGAGATACAATGGGTGGTTTTTCTCTGGAAAGATTGGACATTTCTGGGTATAATCTAACGAACATACCCCTGTTCTTTTCTATAATCAAAAACCTGCAATTCATTCAAAAGAAGAAGACAAAAGTGAAAAAACTTCCCTTCCATTTCTGCGGAAAATTTTCTTGTACACCAAAAACATGTTAATATTATTTGAACAGATGAAATGAAAAAAAGTGGTAAATAGTAACCAGTTCCACATGCCAATCTTGAAAGGATCAGACTTTCGGTAAGTACAGGAAGCCAAGCTGTCGATTCTCCATTGAGCAAGCCGAGAGGTTGTTTCGACCCTGTCCGCTGAATCGCCCATCCTTTGACAAAAAGCAAGAGAAGCTATAGTTTCATGAATGCAATCCAGGTTTCCCAGGTTTGTCTGCTTCTTCCTCCTCACACTCTGTTTCTCTTCTGGGTCATTCTGTGTTCTGATAAAAACCACCCAGAAAAAACAGTCAACAGTGTCCTACCTGGGGTTTGATTATTATTATCACTATTCTTTTCTGGCCCGGATATCTATCTGGCAGGGATTTGATAAGATTTCAGTTTCATTCATGGAGTGAGACTGGTCAAGGAAGGAAAGTATTGAATAGTTGGTGCGAAATGTCTATCGGAGAAAGGACGGTCTTAATCTTTGTGGGGAATTACTTGTGTTAGTTGGAGTCTGGGATGTTGAGAGCTCCGTGCTTTAAACCGTCAACTTGTTCATGTCGACATTCGACCGTCATGCTTTCAAGCCTTTGCCAAGTTGCCATGCTAATGATCCTAGGCACTAGAAACGCGCCGGTGAATATTTCGAGTTTCTTGTAATTAGTTTCGATGCGTATCACAACGATGCTGTTACAGTATAATTTTAAACATCCATATTTAAGATTTTTAAATAAAAAGTTAATTTTTGAAAAATTGACGGTTAAGAAATAATATTTATTTTAAATTTTGAATACATTAAAGTATTTTTTAAAAAATAAAAGTTAAAAGTTAAATTTCAAACATTCATATTAAATCTAAACGTTCTTTAGTAGTGATAAGCTCTTGATTCATCATTGCATTGAGCACGGAAACTAATTCCTCTTTTGGATTTACATAAAATCAACAAAGCATTTAATTCTATTTTAAAATTTAATAACTTTTTAACATTATCCCTATTTAATATATATTAAAAAAACAATAGTTTACATATAATAGTATATCAAAGATGCACCTGTATATTCATATAATGAATTAAATGAAGTGGTATAATGAAAAGAAAAATAGACTGTTATTGCCTTATGAATATGACATGAGACAGGAGGAGTAAAACCCTAAATCATTAAAATAAAGGATAATTTAATTTTAATTAAAGTGCTTTTATACTGTTCTTTTAATGTCGTGTTTTTCTCCCTCTGGCCTCTCTTTCTTCAATCCATATTTTTCAAAGTGGATAAAACTAGAAATATTTTTTATAATTTTAAAATAAATTTAATTAATGAATTGTTTCTTAAAATTAATTGACTGTTTTTAAAGTATCTGGGGATGAACAGGTTGAAAATGACTTGAAGGAGTATGCATAATTAATTAGTGGTGAAATTGACTTTAGGACAATGAATTAATTGATAATTATCCGGCGGCTTCAAGTCAATATTGAGGAGAGAGACGTATTTAAAGTGGATTTTGATTCATTGATGGCTATGGCCGGCCATGAAAACACCAACAGAATTAAATATTAATCCATCGTTTTTTAAAAATTATTTATATTTTAATTTTGATCCCTTAAATTTTAAATTAATAATTTTGATTTATATATTTTTCATTTCATTTAAAAAATCAGTCTCTCTAATTTAATAAAAAAATTGAATCGTTTTACTTTTTGAAAGATCAAAATCACCATTTTAAAATTTGAGGCACTAAAATTAAAATAAGGATAATTTTAAAGGGTAATAGATTGTATTAACTCAAAAGAATATTTTGATTTTTCTTGTTTTGAAGCAAAGTATTGCTTCCTTGGTCATGCCTCCTCCTACCGACCTACCCCAACTTTTGCTCCTTGGACGGTGGGAATTAAGTCATTAACCAAATATTCATACTTATCTTTACCCCCCAAATCATATATTATAATTTGGTTAATTGTTCACCCTGAAAAATTGGTGATAAGGTTGATGTTACAATTAGTATTTTTAAAATTTTAATTTTTTTGTTGAATTTAGTTCATTACTTTGTTATGTTGGTGATAGATATTGTATTTAGAATCCAACTCCAATCAATTTGAACATTTAGATCATAATTCTTTTTTAATTTTTAAATTGAAATATTATCATTTGAAAATTGGTTCAAGACCTAAATCAATCAACAACATATGTCATAGGGATGAACGTCCAATACCATAAAGTTTTTAAAAGTGTAAAAGTACACGTAAACATTCTCAGTTTAGAGTGAAAATGTCATATTCATTTCCCATACATGACGCTTGGTACTTTAGTGAGGTTGGGGCTCACTTGATATCTACGGCGTCATAAAGTGACAAGTATTAGCTATGCCTAGGCTTCTTGGTTTGAGAACCTTCATGCAAAGGCTTGCCGTCCTAAAGATATTATGCGAAGATTATGTTTGATGTAGTAACAAAACTTTAGTTTTCCTTGAAAATCAAGGTTTTAAAAAAACTGTTGATAAACATATTTCGAAAATGCAGAATAGCTTCTGAACCCAAAATCATGGTTTCAAAAGTGGTAGATAAACATATTCAGATTCTCCATAATAGCTTTTAACTCTCAAAACCATGGTTTTCCAAAAAACTATTCTTTCCAACTTTTTCAGAAGCTATTCTTTAAAATTTATTATCTAAAATAACTTTTACGTAAATCGAGATAGAATCTATTCTCTAAAAGCTAATCCAAACATTTGAAGTGACATATGTACAGGAAAATACCTCAGGGATAGGTCTGTATCTTACCCAACGGTTAGAAGATTTTGGTTTTTGGTTCTATAGCTTACTTCTTCTACCCAAATGTCAACTTCAAAGGGTTTAGAATAAATAATAATAATAATAACAATAGCACTAGGAGGGGAAGATGCATGAACTAAATTATTATTATTATTATTAATAAAATAATAGGTGTAATGACACTTTTTTTAAAAGCCTCCCTGGATAGTTTGAAAGAGAATTGACTGGGGGCTTGTTTGCCAATCAATTCTCAAAATCACTTTCACGTAAACCGAGACAAAACTCTCTCACATACATACCTCGGATTCTGTGAAACCAAGGTTTGAAACCTAGGTTTTGTTACTTCCCAAACAAGCCCTGGAAGGCAAACAAAAAGAAGAATACTAAGAGACAATCAAATCAAACTCCTCATTTGGCTGATTTGAAAGGTAGGTAGGAAGGGAAGCCACAGACTTACTACGTATGAAATGTGATTACCTTACGGCTCACGTCAATATATTTTTTAACTTTTTTTTTATCTACGACAGGAGGGAATCAAGCATCCAAATAAACAATTAAAAAAAAGGGAGAGAAAAAAAAAGAAGAAACTATATTTTAAAGGCCAAAATTGTGATTTTCTAAAATTTCATTTAAATAACTATATTTTGATCAAAATCATTTTATAACGGTTCAACCAAACACCTTTCGTATTGGGTTTTTGGCTTTTTTTCTTAAAAAACCGTGGTTTTCTTTTACCTTTCATTTTTTAATTATATCGAAACCAATCTTATAAATCAATTACAACTAAATTTATTCTCATAAAACATGGATGCTAGGTCTAGCAAAAAGAGATTATTTTCTCATAATGTAGCAAACCAACATATCATCACTGTGAAAAGTGCCAACATTTATAGCCCGTTTGTTTTATTACATGTAATCTCGATGCATTCTGTTAATTTAAGTATTTGGTTAGTGTAATAATGTAATTCAATACAATTTGGATTGCAACGGATTACAACAAATCAAGTAATACATATTACATAGTCAAAGCTATGTAATATATATTACAATTTGTATGAATTAACATGTGATCATTTGTATCTTTTATGAATCAATATTTAGACATTCATACCCTTTACTTTTAGTCCTAATAGAGTGAAAAATTTTATTTCACATATTTTTATTTTGTTTATCAATAAAATATGAATTTCTTTTCACTATTTTTTTGAAACATACCAAACAAATACTCCGTGATCATTATTCCATTGCATTCTCATAATTTTGTGAACCAAACGGATTGATAGTGTCTAAAAGTATTTCGAACATGATTGCATTCAACAGGAAAATATTTTGCTTAATATCAGAGAAAGTTAACTTTTTTTTGGAGAGATTAAACTAAATAAATTATTTAATTATAACATATATCCCAAATACTCATGTGTACCATTATATTATTATCACTTTATAAATCAGATAAATTGATTTGAAGAAATGTGATAAATATACCAATTTATTTAGCTTTTTTAATCTCTTCAAATTAAAAAATCAACCGAATTCTATATTAATAGCCGAATTTAGTATTTCTCATAATCATGATCATAAATTAATTTTATTCAAAATTTATTGTCACACCCCTCATCCAAACATACAAAATTGAAAGAAGGATTATTATAAGGTCCAAGGAAGAGATTTAATCATTAGAATTCAATAACAACTTCGGAACATATAATGACAAGTTTTAATGTGCTAAATGAGAACTAACTAATTTGTGCAGCTCTTTGTTTTTGCTGATGAAAAGGAGATTCATTAATGCTAAACTACGATATGGTACAAAGTTTTACAGCTAGGAGAGTAGGAAAGATAAGAAAGGCAAAAAAAAAAAAAAAACCAGAATCAACCATGATCATCAAAGCTAAAGGCAAGGTCCTTCTCAACCAACTTTCTCATTTAGCGAAGCTTTTGCAACCCAATCTACTACCAAATTCGCTTATCCGGAAATCCACAGAAAATCGTGATTTTGAATTAGTTTCCTTTTGTCAAGGATATTCTTAATCAAAATGTCACATTTCCAATTTGGACTACCATGATTCTTTTTGATATAGTTCACTAAGGATTGATTATCAGATTCGAAAATCACTTCATCCAATTGATTGTCAATAGCGTAATCAAGGAATTCGTGTAGAGCCATGCATTCCGTCATAAACGGAGACTCCGTCTTAACCCTTTGATTTGAATAAATATGATGAATATACCTGTTTATTTATATTATATAATTTGAAAAAATTTCAATTCTTACCGTAAGGATTGGAGCCCAGAGGTACTATTTCTCATAATCATGATTGTAAATTAATTTTATTGAAAATTTATGGTTTCACGGTTAACCCAAATAGATAAAATTGAAAACTAAAAACTAGAAGCTAACTCCCCTTTATTAATTATTAGGGTGCCCTGTGCATCCATGTTGCATATATGGACCTCATGATGAGCACATGCAGATCCGTATTGGCGCAGCTTATGGCGCAAAGCAAGTTGGCATTTTGGCTGTAGTTGTGTGGCTCCACTCGGCCAGTTGCAAAAATTTATTTGTTAATTTTATTTTTTTTTTGGATACATCTTCTTTGCCACGTGGATTAATTGTTAATCCTTAAATACTTCATGAACTGTCCTGTTCTTATTCAAATGTTTCGCTTATTTTACATGAATACCCCTCTGCATAGCTCCATTTATACTTTCAAACTCAATTGCTTTTGTCATTCAGTTGTAAAAATCACAAATTGTCTAGTATGAGCCCCCCTTAGCACCTATCGGATGGGAATATTTCATTGAAAGTAGATGAATCGGTGCTAACAAAGGGGTTATAGAAAAATTGTTGTGCTGACGAACTATATTGAAACAGTTAATTTTTGTATCTAAGGATGTGAGAGTAAACACCCCAATAATAACATAAGTCAAGTATATAGATTACCTGTTCACATGGACTTACAAGTTTCAATTAGACATAGTTAATAGGAGAACCTTACCATAGTTGATTACTTAGGGAATGCCTCTCTGCTTGGGAAGTAACTTTGAGATCCATGATCAACCCTCTTTTGGTGATGACTTTGATCATGGTCAATTAAGTGTAATTTGTCATGTTTTGTATCTTTTGACTAATGATATGCAGTGCTATTAAAAAAAATGTTTCACTTCATTTAAAAAAAAAAAATACTCTTACTAAAGAAGAGTCTTTTTCTTTTTGGTTACAAATCAGGGGATAATCATTCAACTAATAGTTAGAGATTAATCCTCTCAAAATGTAGAGATCATCAAAATGGGTTTTATCTCTCCCA
Source organism: Vachellia collinsii (assembly GCA_006871305.1). Lineage (NCBI taxonomy): Eukaryota > Viridiplantae > Streptophyta > Magnoliopsida > Fabales > Fabaceae > Vachellia > Vachellia collinsii. Next base: position 35,811 of record QFDD01114532.1, read on the forward strand.
ATAAAACTTTTTCCATTCACATGACCCGACTGAAACCCAAAACATCATGTTTAAGAGATCCAACGAGATATTTTATGGGATTTACTGGCTTACTAAAGAGGAGTCCATACCTTCCATGTTATCACGTCAACACAACCTTTGCCTTGTTGCCAATCCCCCTTATGATTCGTGAACAAGGAAGTTTCCTTGGTGCTGGATTCAAAAGGACATAATGTTTTATATATATATATATATATAATATGAAGTTTCCTTAATATGATGCTTGACTATGGTGCCCTTCCTTGAAATAACTTTATAAAAGATTTTAATTCCACCCCTTAATTCTATGAACTACACTTTCAGCATCTTATACAAAGGTTGTTGGCATTAAATAATAATTTTTTCATGCACATCATCATTATTTTAAAAAATTAAACTTAATATATATATGTTGGCATATGTAAATATTTTGTTGATATTTAAAATTCCAACGTCGGTAATTATGTTCTTTATAAAATCAATGGCCTGAGTGTTAAATTACTAAATTAAAAATTTTATAAAAATAAGGAATTAAAGTGAACATTTGTATTAAATTAAAAGATTAAAAGTGCACTTTTGCTTAATTCAAAAATGGTTTATTAGAATTAAAAAATAAACTGATCACGCATGAAGTGAAGATTTATGCAGAATATGACTTTAGAGGGAATTTTAATAATTATGTTTACTAGTAGAATGACAATAAGGATAATATGTACAAATGGAACATGGGTCCACCCTTGGCTAAAATGTTTACCAACTATGAAGGATTTGAAAATTCTTTAACTACATACAAATATATAAATAAAAATGGCACTACTAAAAGCCAAACATAGTAAGGGTTGAAATTGAGGTTATGAGAATAGACTAAAAGGATAGTCAGAAAAAAATACAATGAGCCCAGTGCCTAATTTGATTTGAATCATGGCAGAGAATCAAAGAAGAAGAAAATTGGTCTAAAACCAATTAAACTACGATGTATTTCAGCTATATAGATAGTACAATACATTGTACTTTACCAGTAACTAGATATTTGAATAAATTATTAATTAAAAGGTTTCATTCAATGATTTTGTTGAGGTTTTTTTTCCTCCTTTTTTTATAAATCAACTAATATCTGGTGTCTTTTTTTGAATCATATTACCAAGTATTTAATCAACTGGCTAATTTGGTTCGAGGGTTTGTTGGCCCACAATGGCAACACCTCATTTCCTATAAGTATTTATCGTGACTGCATACCTATAACTCGAACACAAGATCATAAATTAAGTTAGAAAAACTTTTTGCCAGTTGATCAAAAGCTCCATGGTATTGGATCTTTCTCTACCCCTCTTTACAAAACTTTATATTATTTGATCAGCTTTTTTCACTACGCATTAATGGCATTTTTTGTATGGATCCTAACCTCATCAAATTATTTTTTATTATTTTTTTCAATTAAACCTGTCAACCTGCAGTAAAAATTGGATGGCTCAACAAGTCAAAGCTTCAAACTATTTAAGTTTTTTCTTACAAATTTGAGGAATATAATTATCGAGAAAGATCCCACCAGCGTGCGACTGCGATATTTTTGATGTCTCATGGAACATGTTTTCCATATCATAAATATTTATTTTTTTTTTTGAAAAAAAACAAAACGATAGGTTTTAGATGTTGATAGGTTGAATAGGGCCAAAACGGATCATCACGTATTGCACACCAGTATTTCATCTATTTTAACAAGGGAAAAAGAACCAATAAGGAGGTCCTATAGTTTACATGAATTTTCAATTAGGTCCTTAAGTTTTTTTTTATTGGGTCCTTTAATTTTACACAATTAGATATTCAAAGCTATTAAATAATGATAGAGTTAAAAATTTCCGTTTGTGATCCCCCATGCCTCTCCTTTTGACCTGTCTCCTTCCACCATGGCTATAGATATGAAGCTCTTCGTTTTCCCGGCTTGTAAATGGCGTTAGGGTAAAGTGATGAGTAGAATTTCGTGGTTAATAATGGTGACCTTAAAGTGTTTGAGGTCGTTTCCTTTGGGATTTTAAGGATATGTTTGGATTAGCAGTAGAAACTATTTTTTCAATTTAATTTACAATCTACAAAGTAAGTATGTGAGAGGGATTTTATTTCAACTACTTTTAATGTTACAGCAAGCAAACAAATCTACTCATGCACGATTGCTTGCAGCATTGGAGTTTGTTTGGATTAGTTTTTAAAAAGTAATTATACACAATCTGAAATAAGTATATGAGAGAAGTTTTATCTTTGTGAAAGTGATTCCAGAAGTGATTTTGAGGTATTCCCAAACATGCTCTAATCTCCTTGAAGCTCCACCAGCACATCCTCTGTGGGTTGGTGGGCTAGCATGTAATGTGTTGTGGGTTGGTGGGTGCGGCTAAAAAGGGTTGCATCAAAATGGGCTCTGGTTTTGCCAACTCAAGATAATTTTGGTGGGTAGGGCCCGATTCATATTACTTTTTTTTTTTTCCAACAGGCCCGATTCATATTACTAGCTGTACTTTATGTTGGACCACTTTTTAAGATGCCATTATAAAATATCCAGTAAAAAGAGTTCATACTTGCCCAAGTGATTTGATTGATAAAAATGTTTATTTTGGGCCATAAGTGAGAAGGTGTTATATTCATCTGGGCTACAGCTTTCGTGATGGGTCTTCATATCATTCAAGTGCTGGCCCAATAATATATCTGAATTGTTCTATTACTAATGAGTCCTTTTTATTTTATTTTTAGTGCTGTATCATTAGGCCTCTTTTGTTGTACAGAGTTTCAAATTTTAGGTTCAATGAAATAAGGAGATGAATGGGCTTTTTTGCACCAAAATGATGCAATTTTAGACTTTCCCAAATTATTTCCATTTCATGAGTTGATTCCAGCATATTCATTATTAGCGGTTTCAGCCTTCCCAGATTCATCACGCAATCAATTACGAATAAGAAGGGAGACACAAACAAGAAACAAGTCAACTAGAGGTATTCTGGTTGCAAACTATCAATTCGAATTAATTAGTTGTTCAGATAAATGATAATATAATAAACAAAGTTGGATACCGGATAGTCCAAAGGGTTATGAAAAATCAAGTCAATAGAATTGTTCATTAAAACCAACACAGATTTTGTCAGTGATGTAAGATCCCGCTGGATCTTTTTCAATCTTGAGTTCAAGTCTTGTAGGAGACACCTGTTTGGGATGGGCAGTCAAGAACCTCGAACCGGATTAGTCGGTTGTTTGGATACCTAATAATATAATTCGAAAAATGCCAAATACAGGATAATAGTATACAAAAATTATCAATTCACCATAATAATTTTGAACTAGACCCCCATATGAGTTCATGGAAACACTCATAAAACAACTAAAATTCACTCCTCATGTATATAGTCATAATGACTAACAAGATTTATAACCCCAGACTTCATGGAATACACGGGTAGTTAGATGTATTTAATTGAGTAATACTATTTGATTAATAAAGCTTAGAGAATGGAGCAATAAGAGTTGGGGTAAGGATCATAAACTACTTGAGAACAAGAGCAAGTGGGATATGGTGGATAGTGAACAGTGGTAGGACAACACATTATTGGCACCTTATTATTATCATCATCATTCTCTTCTCTCTTCCTCTTCTCCTCTTTGCCTTCTTCTTTCAGCTGTTGAACACTCAAGATGCTCGCATGCCAGAATTTCTTCCGGAGAAGCTTCGCCAAGCAAACCGGGTCCACGCCGTCTCCGATCACCGCCACTTGGTCTCTGTCTCTACCTTCTACTGACACCGAACTCACACCTGCACTCGCGCACATCGATATTATATATGATCACTTCCATATATCACTAATGTAAAGTCTTCTTTTTTATATATACGGATTAGAAAGATCTTTTACCGATGTAACAAAAATCACACATTTTACATCAGTTAATGCACTAGACCATATTAGTGATTGGTTAATATACCTTTAGCTGAGGCTGCAATTGTGAGGGCTTTGCTTCTGCATTTGTTACAGTCCAATGTTACTTTGATCACTATTTTTTGCTGCATGATCAGATATATATATATATAGTGCATTTCTTTTTATATATATAGAGAGGAAATTTCGAAGCATGCATTATCATAATAATATATCAAGTCATTGTTGTGGCTGTATCGTTATTAGAACAAGATTCATCTTATTACTTACCTTCATGCTTGTTGATTTCAGATGCTTCTGTGTCTGCGTTGTGGCCCTGCAACTGTGAGTATGTGATGAGGGGGTAATAACGATGCTCATCAATTCATTACTCTCTCTCTCTCTCTCTCTATATATATATATATCTATCTGTGTGCGTGCGTGCGTGTAAATATTAAAAGGTTTCAAGGAAAAGTCCGTGAATTCAGTGGGATTTGTTTTATTATATATAAAAAAGGTTAAAAGTCTTCATCATACTTGAAGCTAATATCCACATTATTTTTATATTGAGCTAATATCAATATTTTATAAGGTTGCAACTTAATATACATTTTCTGATGTATAACCTATTTAGTGTGTATTTGAATTCGAGGTGGAAAATTCACGAGGTGAACATATGAAAAGAGTAATGTCTCGATTTGTACGAATATAAGTTCCTAATGTTAATACAAACATGTTAGCCAATTTAATTAGATAAAAGATGTTCATTAAATTAGTTAATATAGTATGCTTTTTTTTAAATACTTTAATCATCTTTCTTAATTTTCTCACTCACTCTCTAGCTTGATTATTATTGAGGGAGTATCAATAGGATTAATTTAGGAAAAAATAAATAAAACTTAGAATTAGAAATAAGTTCTCTATTTAGGAACAATATCAACTTTGTTGTACATCATGGACCAGAAAAACTAGGTGAAAAAATAACTATTGGACATATTTAGCCAACAACAAATTAATGCAATAAAATGGAAGGATGTAATGTTTAGAACTTCACATCAATTTCATATAATATTTGTGAAAAGAACAATATAATTCATAGAATATTTAAGTATTACATGTACTTTATTAGAGATAATAATAAAATAGTAATAACATTTTTTATTTGATTGGTTCAAATTCAAGTATTTTCACATTTAATTGAGGTAATTCTCTCAAAAGTATTTTTTGTATTTACATGAATTCAAACTTAAGATCTCATATTTAAACGGTCAAAATCCTTTTCATTATGGCCAAAACTTTGATAGTTCATCCTTCAATCTACTCACATCATGCTTTATAGGAGCATTCTTACAATAAAACCATGAATTTGAAAATCTCTGATATAATTTTTTCTTATTTCTACATCTATACCTATTTTAAAATCTCTAATAATAAATTATACTCCTATTTATAAGTTGATAAATAGTATGGCTTGGTCGTGTCACAACAATGCAATAGTTGTATGGACAATTAAGAAGAAGTATAATTACCACAAGTTACATTAAAATTAGTTTCCGGTCAATTCCTACTATTTCTTTCAACTTTTAGTGTGGTCCAGGACTTACATTTTTAAGTACAGGTAATCATTCATCAATAATTTTGCTTTTAAAGTAGTTCAATACTATATATAACTTTCCTATTATTGGATATTAGAGAAGGAGCAAGTTGAGCTTAATTGGTAGCTATGCTGGGTTTTGATTAATTTACAAATGTGGATTATTAGTCAGACTGCTTCATAAATTAAAAAAATAGTAATCTCAATGTCAAATTAATTGTGAGTTTTTCCATTCATGAAAAACATATGATTATTTCATATTGAAAATTATATAGATAAATTATTCAGTAAATGAAAATAAAAATAAAATGAAAAAAATGTTTTGGAGGCAAAAAGAGAGAAGATGACCTACTAGAAAAATGGGGAGAATAATACACTGCTCCCAAATAAAAAAAAAATATCTGATAAGTTCTAATGATTTATTAGTGATAAGTAGGGGTGAACAGCCGGTGGGTTGGGCAGCCCGTGCCCTAGCCCATTACCCACCCATTTAAAGTTTCACAGGTAGGGGCTAGCCCATACTCGTGCCTCAACCCATTTAAGCATTCTTAGACGGGTTGAAATTAAATAGACAGGTTTCATGTAGGTAACGAGCAACCAGTTTTAAACCCCCAATTTCCCCATAGAGAACTGGCAAAAATTCTCACATCATTGCTCTGCATTTATATATCATATGTACTGTGAATGAAGTTCATCTCCATGACAGATTAATTAACCCAACTACAAATCTCTTTCACTTTCCTCACTTCACTTCCTTATTCTCTGTAAAATCCCTCTTCTCACTTTCTCCCGCATCAAACAATCTCAATAATCTATATTTCCAATATAACATTTACCTTAACCTTCCATTAATTGCAATAGAATCACACAAACACACCTAGGAACACAACAAGCTGAGTAATCGACTGAAATAAATTGGAGAATAGTACCTTGGAGATTTTTCTCAACCTCTTCCGTGGATTTCAGTGACGGTGGTGGAGATTGGAGAAGGGAGGTTAGTGATGGACTGATGGTGAGACTACGAGTTAAAGGTCAGTAACAAACTTACAGCGAGTTGAAGGTCAGTGACAACGGATGAAGACGGATTTGGAGGTAGGGGCCACCATTTTTGTTGGGGATTCAGTTATGAGTTTGAAATCGAAGAGGAAGAGCAAAGGACGAGCGGCCAAAGTGAAGATGAAGAGCATAGTGGTAGATGACGGATGCGAATGTGAAGAATAGGACAGTTTCAAGTCATGAAGAGTAGAGCCGCGGTGGTCGACAATCGAGCCTCAGCAGTGGTGCCCTGGTGACTCGAAGGTTGTCGAGTAGAGTCTCAATCTCTCAGAAGTCTCAATCACTGATAAGTGAAAACAACTAAAGACTTGTCAAATATTATTCATCTTACTTAGGACTCAAGTGCAATTCTCCTTGATAAATTTCTGAAGGGGAAAACTCACCTTCAAAAATCTGGTAAATAATACGCAGTTTAATATAAATATACATTGAAATTCATATTTTACCAATATTTTCTTTAAGAAAAACCTTCCAATAATTTTTTGTGAGGCACTAGGAACTAGCATTTTATAAAGTGTTGTTTAAAGGGTGTTGATAAAGACTATTTTTATGGTAATAACAATACTAATGTCTACTTATACTTATTTGAATACTTGGTAATATGATTTCAAAAAAAATGTTGGATACCGATTGATTTGAAATCATAATGCTTTGGCAAATAATTTAACATCAGTAAACACTAATGTTGCACGAATGTTGGAATTCAGGATGAATATCGATTAATGTTATATTGTCAAAAATTATACTACTATGCTATCCTTAATATAAAATTCAGTTAACTTTTTTTGGAAAATTAAGGAAACTAATTTAATTGATATATTTATTATCTTTCTTCAAACTAATTTATCTGATTTATAAACTAATATAATCTAATGATACACATATATAATTAAGTAATTTATTTTAATTTTATTATCATAAAAAAAGATATCTTGTTCTCATATTAAAGACAAGATGCAATATATCAATAATATATATATATATATATATAAAGCAATTTTGAAGGCATATAGCCATCAATCCGATTCCACAATAGAAAGATGTTATTCTCTAGTAATTGACTTAACATTTAATAATTAACATAATCAATTCAACTTCTCGTGATGAAATTTAAAGTCGTATTATAAACTGAAGTCCATGAATTTACAAGTATTTATGAATAACTTGAAAATTTTTGTCACTAACATCGTTAACAATTTTTTTTTTTTGAATAAATACTGACATTGATTAATTGATCAAAGTGATACAACAATACTAAAGTCTAGAAGCCCTCATCTTTTTTGAAAAGAAGGTGGAGGTTGATCAAGAATATAAAAGTTTTCTATTAAATTATGAGTCATTTTAACCAAATTATCTGCTAAATTATTCCCATATCTAGTAATATGCCTAAGGGTGATTTTACAGTTCCTGGGGATTAAAAGACGTGTCTCCTCGACAACATCTTTAAAACGATGGTTCTTTACACAATCCCTGGACACTAGGTTTATAGCTTCAATACAATGCATGCTGATTTCAATATTGTCAAGGCTACAATTCCAACATAGGGGGAAACCTTGAACTATGGCAAAAATGGTTTAGAATAGAACCATTAACCTCCAAATGGTAAAGGCCCTTCTCCCTGCTGCAATGCACACACCTGCAAAAATGGAAATAAGGGTTTGTTTAGATTAACATTTACAAAAATAACTTATTCTAAAATTGCATTAAAAGATAATTAATATAATATGATTTATATTTGAATTATAAGAAAATCAATTCAACAAAATTGAAACTTGCTCCACACATGCATACATATCTATATAATTCAGTAACTTTAATAAAAATATTAAAACAAATTATAATTATTAAAATAAAGAGTTAACAAAAAGCAATTTTGACATTAAAATACTAAAAAAACAATGTCAAATGCTAATATATTTAAAAAAACCATTATTTGAGACCATACGAATTAGGATTATAGAATTAAATAATTTGATAATTTTAAGATAAATAAATTAAAATTAAATTATAATTCTTAAATGATTATATGTATCCACCCATTCATCCATTTTTTTTTTCTATTTTCCTTTCTAATGCAACAAATTTCCAAAATTCGTTTAACAGTTAGCCAAACATGATACAATCCAACCAAACCCAATACTAGCTTCAGCTTCACTGAGGGTTAGAGCACAAACAGGCCAAAAGTAAATGTTTTAATAAGTTGTAGAAGCTATTTTTTCAATATGATTTACAATCTACGAGGTAAATATGTGATAAAAGTTTTATCTTAATTTGCGTGAATATGATTTGGTAACGCTATAACGAATAGGCCGAAAGTAACTTTCTACCTGACATTAATCCAAACAAAAATCTAAACAAGCTCTAAATATGATCACCAAACAAAAGTAGAGGACGAAATGTATAATTTTGCCCACCAAACAAAAGTTTAGGAACCAAAATCTGAAATTGAGAAGCTTCATTTCATACTCTAAAACCTAGTGGCATGGAATTGGTAAGGCCTAAGGGTTCATCTATGATTCAAATTTTGTTCGTAAAGATAAATAGTTCATCAGCTGATTTAGTCAAGTCCCAATAAGAGAGTAGTTTCGCCTGAGTTACCAAAACAGTCAAAAAAGGAAACCAAGAATATATAAAGTTGGGTTCAACATGAACTTAGGCACAAGGAATTCTCAAAACATAATTAAGATGATTTAACATTTTGACATATGGAATTACATTATCCTATTCCTGTGGGTCGCCCCCAAAAAAAAAAAAAAAAGACCCACATCTCCCTTTAATTTCTTTCTCTTCATTCAACACAAGTACCGTAGAGATCCAAGTTAACATCAAACTACATAGCTTCACAAATACAGCTAGTAGCTACAGGCCATTAGAAGGGAAAAATTACATTTGCAATCATTTAACTTCACGAGAATTTTTATTGTGATTCTTTAATTTATAAAATTTTTCTTCAGTCCTTTAACTTAAATCTGTCAACAAAAAACGCTAACATTGTGATTTTAAATGTTAACATTTTCAAATGCTAACATATTACAATTAATTTTCAAAATAATAATGATTTTTATAAAACACCATAATTCAAGGCTAACAGTAATATTGTTTGAGGACTGAAAAGATACTTTTAAAAAATAAAGAGACCAAACCAAAACTTTTTATAAAATTGGAGGAAAAAATGTATACTTTTGCCCACAAAACAAAAGTTTAGGAACCAAAATCTGAAATTGAGAAGCTTAAAATGAAACTCTAAAACCAACTAGCATGGTATTGGTTAGGCCTAAGGGTATATGGATTTTGTATCTGAGATTCCAGAATCAATATCAATGATGTCTTCATTGATACTGTCAATTAGCTCAGCTTTGTCGTTTCTAGCTGCGCCATGCTTCTTGGGACATTCAGTATTTTAGTGGTTTGCTTCTCCACAGCGATAGCAATGAATCTGTCATTTGTAACTCCTCGTGGTTTTGAACTTACGAACATGTCTCTTTTCATCTAAGAGAGGTCTCTTCTTGCTGCTTCTATGAAGATATCGTACCTTTCTAGGTTTATGATGAGGTTTGATGGGCCTATGGTATCTCCTAGGCTTCCTGTGGTGTACCTCATATCGCTGGGGCTTAAAAAGAGTCTTGCAGAAGCTATTGTCTCCTTTCTTGAGCTGCTTCTAAATTTGCGTATAGGTACACTTTTCTTTGAGTACTCCCATTATGAACTGTCCTCGTTGGACAACATTCATGCTTTCATGTCCTAGTATCTTCTGATATCTTTCAGTGATTTCCAATCCAAGTAGTCTAGGTAACTTTCACAGAATTTGTTGCTTGATCCCTTCATTGTTGATGCTCTGGTTGTAAAGACATTTGTTTTAAATGCCTTAAATGTTGCTACTGTGAAAACGTATGACCTTCGTTTGGATCTACTCTGGTCACAAGTGTTCCAACTTTGTTAACGAAGTTGTAGGGGTTGTTCCCTCATCCCAGTAGTATCTAGTAATCTCCATTAGGGTTGAGCTTATAGTCTTCCCAAACCGCCATAGCTATGGTTCCAAGGGTAGTGATAGAAATTTAGAGGGCAATTATGTCAATTCAATTAGATATCTTACTTAGTACTCAATTATCAGGAGACGCACATCGCTTAAAACAATTAAGCCTACTTGTTTTTATTTTCTATGTAAGGAGCATCAAGGAGCTGACCCTAGTTGTACAAAAGATATTTAACTTCCCCGAGAATAGCGTGGAGCTATATGCTAAAAAGGTGAACAATAAGGATCTTTATGCTATTTCTCAAGCTGAGTCTCTTCCCTATGAGCTTCTTGGTGGTCTTGTTGTGTGTAAGGCATGCTATGGTGTTTTAATATTTGTAATGGAAAGTGGAGCAAAAGGACGTCAAGCTGCACGGTTCACAACCAATGATTCAAGTTTGAAAGTAAAAGCTTATGTTTTCTACTCTCTGCTTGTAACTAACAGAGGTGCAAGGCCTTTGAAAGAATGGGTTCTATTAAAAAGTGAAAAGGAAAACTTCAAATACAATTTTTGGCCATCTCTTAAAGACTCTTAAGAATCGAGGACGACTCTTTTCTAAGAAAGGGAGAATGATAGAAATCCATAAGGCAATTATGTCTTACTTGACATTCAACTATCAAGAGACGCATATCAAAGAAGACAATTAAGCATACTTGTTCTTATCTTCTATGTAATTTTATTATTTCAAAAAGTGTTATATTGTATTTAGCTAATTACTATAAAGATTTGATTTATCTTTTAAATATTTTGAATCATCTTAAAGATATTTGTATGCCCAAAAAATGACTTTAGGCTCATTTAGACCTCGGCCTAATACGCAATGACAGTCCAGTACGAGGCCCAGCAACAATCCCTGTGACCGAGACTTGCCAGAGGCCTCACACCTGCGACCAGCGTCAGCGACCGCCTACTCCCAACGACACAAACATTCATCTACTAGTCCACGACCACTTCACGACCTCCATGAATGTCGGACCAAGCAGTTTTGATCCACGGATTCAGCACCCACATTGCCTAGATCCACGGAGCAACACTCTAACTGTACAACGGCTAGCGAATCAAGAGAGGAACTATTTATTTTGCTAATCTGTAAAAGGAGGACACATCTGATCCTGGAAAACAATTCCGATCTTCTTCTCCTTCTGACTTCTCTCCCTTTATTGCTCACTGTGTACTGCTCCTGATCATCAATAAAAGTCATTCGCCTAGCTATTTTTATTTTTCTTGATCTTTGACTTAGAGACTACTTTGTGATTTCCATTTTATACTGCTGATTCCCCGAACTTTCTATTAAACGCATATTTCCCCGAAATTTGCATAAACAATCTTTAGAATATATTAGTAGTTTATCTTTTATGATATTATTGTAGATATATGAGTGACAATTAAGGATTTCAAGGATATTATTTAAATCTTTGATTTAATTTAAATAAATGGCATCATGTTATTCCAATTTTTATATATATATATTTTGGGTCAAATTAGGGTTAGTATTTTTCTTATTTAAGAAGCAAGTTGTATTCAGTTATTTCTGTGATTGAATGATAACTTTTTCCTCGACAAGTTTCAACTTGTGGTTTGTATTCGGGATAAAACATGATTAGATCATAAAAGAATGATCAACTATTGTAGAGCCTTTTATAACTAAGGATCTAGAGTGTCATTTCGAATTTTTGGACCAAGAAGTCCACGGATAAGCCTGGATGATATATGCTACCAAGTCTAATTCTGCGAGATTCCTTGGCCAATAAAAAGATTCTCTGAAAATTATGTAGCATTTGATTTAGCAAAGGAAAGGTTCAAAGTGAAAGAAAATGAAACAACAAGGATATATGTGGATGTAGAACATATAGGAAGGATAAAAGAGTCATTTTGCCCAATGTAGAAGAAAAAAGTAAGGGTAAAATAAACATTTTGAAAAGTAAAAGACCAAAGTGTTATTTTAAAAAGGGACCTAAGTTTAAATTCAAAATTCTTGGGACAAAATTATCATTTTAGAAATGTAATGGCATTTTGGTAAATTGAGAAGAATCTAAGGGTATTTTAGTCAAAGTTTGACCAAAATATCAGAAAATTTTACAGAGTTCCAAATGATAGAGAAAAATTCTCTAATCAGTAATTGAGACCTAGTTTAAATCAAAATGACATAAATAAACTTTGTGGGAATTTTAAATGTTATTTAATATTTAACTATTTAATAAAATAATTAGTAAAAAATGATTATTTATAACATATAGAGGCTTCAAATATTTGATTTCAAAACAAGAAAAAATAGTTCAAAAATAGTTGTATTTTATAAAATTGGTTTCAAGAGAAAGTTAGAAGAAATCTACTGAAACAGAAAGGAAAGGTCTGGAAAAATCCTGAAATATGGTTTTCTTCAGAAATTAATTAAAGACACATCCAGAATGGGAATTGAGGAAGGAAAAATGATAACAAGAGCACATAAATTATAGAAATTTTTATTGACATTAAATTGGTCCATTGATTAAAAAATGTCTCAAAAGAATTTTCAGAAGAAAATTTTCAAGTGAAGTAACCATAAAGTAATCTTGCTTTCATAAAGGAGATTGCATGGCTTGAGAATGTGCCACTTGATGTCTCTATATTAAAAGAGGAAAAGATAGAAGAAATATTCACTTAAAATGATAGATTACATTAGTGTAAAGCTACTCTGTTAGCATAAATTGACCCCACAATGCTTATCACTTAAGGACATATTTTTAATCACTAATTCCAGCCCATTATCTACAAAGCACAACCAACACAAGCGAGAGCAAGAGAAGAAGCAAGCCGTGGTCTTCAAGAGCAAGAAGAGAAGGAACTCCAAGAAAAAAATCTAAGGTAAGTTGGTGATTCAAGCTTAATTCCTTCCCTATAATTGATATAGGATCTCTATCCTTTTTTTTTTTATCAGTGTAATTTTTGTTATGGTATTGAAATTGAAGAGATTCAAGAGAGGGGTTGGAAAAGGGGCTAGAGTGAGAAAGCAAGAAAAAACGAAAATTGGAAGTGGTAAGTGGTTCCGATAAACTCAATACTTAATTTGCCACATGATGCTTGGTTTGAGTTGATTTGAACTTGTTTGTAATTTTTTGCACAAATTCATTGTTCATGGGCTGCTGCATGAAATTGATCTATAAGGGAGGAGTGTTTTTATGTTGAATAATGATTGGAAAATATTCTAGAAGTAAGATTATGTATGTATAAAGTAAGAGAAGTTGAAAAATCATGTTGCAATTTTTCTGTACTGTTTCAGCCCGCAAGGAAAATGGAAGAAGGATTGTGTTTTTGATGATTTTGATGTTTCTATTGAGCTTAAAATGAAAAATTGTATAGGGTATGAATGAGAAACCAATTTTAGAAGCATTAGAAATAAAGATTGAAATTTTGTATAACAACTTCCTTCAAGTTGCTATTTTGAGTACTTGAAAAAAAAGGATGTTTTTTTCAAGCTATTTGAGCTTAAAAATGGAATTTACATGCAAAATTATAGAGGAGAAGCATGTTAGATAAATTTTGAAACCCATAGATGCAAAAGTACAAAGTTAATGTTAAAGAGAGTAGGTTAAGAATAACTATGAATAAGTGATACCATAATGATCCAAATGAGTTAATAACCTTTATGTCATGTTATTCAAGACCATTGGATATTAAGGAAAGAGTTGACAAGCAAGACACCAAGAAAAGTAAGGAAAAAAAGGTAGCTTGGCAATTATTGTTTTAATTGCATATGATTGTATTTAATTGCATGATTACTTGCTTTGCTATGAATTGGATAATATGCCATGGTGTGAACGATAAGATCGTGATATGATAAAGATTGTTCTTATACCATGATGCTTTGGTCTGTTATATGGTTTCATATTTAAGGTATGCATGGTGATCCATTCTCAAAGTTCATGTTAATTAAGTATATGCATATATCATATTTTTAATGCATGTATGATTGAATATCGGTTGATTATGCTACTAAGATTCCCAAGAATCTTACCTAATCAATCTAACCAAACCCTAGGGCTATCTTTATCCAAGAAGAAAAGTAGAAAGAAGGAGAATGCTTGAAGGTTAGTAATTATTTGATGAGCATTTTGTAGAGAGTTGTAAATACCTATAAAGGTATTATGTGTTGCTTATAAGTGATAGCATGTGTAATTGTAGATTTATTTTCAAGCATGCTATAATAGATCAAAATGCTCCAAAAGAATTAATATTGCAAGTTAAAGCAATCATACTTCAATTGGATCAAGCATGAGCAAACGGGGATAAAAGTCAACAAAATGGACCTAAAGATGACCACCTCATTTTGTAGCAATCGAGTGAGTTAGAATGAGATTTTACCACCAAATAGATCAGATTTTTCTCTTTAAGTGGTAATTATTCCAAATCTGATAACCACGCAAAGAGATACACCATTCCAAAGTTAGGCAAATATACTAGAAAAAATAGAAAATAACCAAATGAACAGCAATATTTGAATTGAAACAGGACATGATTTTGAAAAGAAAATGTCAAAAACTTATTTTTCCTCTCAAGTTTATCCAGTTATCTTCCTATAGAACTTATAATCACTCAATTTCGATGTTTCTATAATTAAATTATGATTTTTCAAATTTTGGGCCATTTTTAGAATGTTATGAATAGTAATCCGAAAACAAAATTTTAAACTCCAATTCCCACAAGTTATGGCCAACTAAAGTGATTCCAAATGCTTCCACTGGGTATGTTAATGGGATAAAACTATGGGTATTACATAAAGATAAGTTCCTCTAAAATTTTAGCTGATCAGTTAGGTTGTAAAAGTTTGATCATCTGTATTAGGTAGTCTCGAGATATCTAAAGGTTGACTTAGTATCTAGATATCTAGCTCCTGACTGCAAGAATCTATTCATAGACTGTTGTTTCCACTGGCCAACTACTTTGACTTGTATTTGAGGGCCTTCGGTGGTATTTTGAAGTTGACCATAGGCTGTGGTTACTTCATTTGGTCCCCTTCTCCCAACAACTCTATACTGACCTAATTCTTTTCAATAGTCAATGTAAGAAGCTCTAGGATGATTACCTCCTCCAAATTCTTAGTTCTATCATCTGAATTTTGGGAAGATTATAGTATGTCGACTCTCTATGATGAAGATTGTAGACTGACAAAGAAGCTGTGCATCTTCTACCATTTCAATGGCTATTAAGACTGTTGAAGTTGTATCTAACTCCATCCCTTTGGTTTTCATGATGATTATCTAATCATCGAACCATGCTAGGTTGAAGGTTGCAAATCTAACATTTCCTTCATCATCATAATAAAGCTTTTAGTTTTCAGCTAAATAAGAAGTCTCTTTCATGGTTTGAGCCAAATCTTCTACTTCTGACTCTGAAAGGAACATCTTAGTTCTGCTGGATAAGCAATAGGGTCTTTTCACTGATCATCTTCTTCTTCTAATTCAACTGCCTTTGAACTGCTTCCATAATGATAGTATAAGAATCTAACAAACAAATTTCCTTTTGAATCTTCATAAAGGGATTATTTGTTTGGAACTATAGTCTTTTGTTGCTCAACCAATCGTTTTTACAAATCCCAACCTTTTCCTGCTAAGATTGTTGGATCTTCCTCTTCAGGATTCATCATTCCAATTCCTTTAGAGGCTATAGCTTCAAGCATACCATTGATGTTGAGTCTGTACATTAAAGTGGTGTTGTGGGTGAGTCTTCCTAAAATTGCAACTATGATAGCAAGGTTCTCGTGCTTCAAGTCGCCATATCCTCTAGTTAGGACACCAATCTTGATGAACTTATGGATAGACTTAACCGTCATGATTATGTCTAGGTTGCAGTAGAATAAAGCAATATTTTGGTTCATATCTACCTCAATGCTGACAATCAATTGGTTCCTCTGGTCATCCATTCCCTTGTCTGCTATGATGACCAAAGTCTTCGCTCTTGTCCCTTTTCTCTTTGATTCTTATTACAATTATTCCAATATGGAATAGGTTGTAATTCTGTTTTCGTAGAGAGGTTGCAGCTTCACTGCCAAAGAGGTAGATTTTTGTCGAATCTATATCACCAACCTAGATATACTCTTCTCTCTACTTCTTGAAGAGTCTGGTATTGATCTTCCATTTTCCAACTTTGTAAAGCTTTTGAGGGCAAATGGTTTCCAATGCCTTTTGAGTGAAGTTGTCATAATGTTTGTCTAGATTGATGACTTCTAGGTTTAAAGTAGATTTTGGCTATCTACCAAAGACTTTGCTGAACCATCATCTGGGTTGGCTGCTACTAGAAGATGATCTTCCTTCAGCGATGGTATGGGATCAACCTATGAATGCAATAGTTCCGGTACTCATTTCAAAAATCTTGTTGGTCTGGCTACCTCCAAGATGCATTTGATGTGTTCAAGAGTTGCTATTATCTATTGCAACCTTTGAATTTTTCTATCAAGCCAGTTGGCTACTAGTGGAAAAGTTTGATATGCCTCACTATTTTTAGCTAACAGGATATCATTTTTATTTTATCTATTTTCCTAAGCACATATTGCCCAAGAGTTTGAGGAAACGAATGTCTCAAGTCTACTAGATCAAACATCTTTTTATATGTAGAACTTGTTGCTTAACACTATTGGTTTTCCAAAAGCTTTGTTGAAACTTTTAGAGAGTTGATCTATCTCTGCTGGGGCTAAGTTGATGTTAGGAACCTGTTGTCTACCTACTCTTTTTCCAATGATCTTTTGAACATCTATCATTTGCTCATTCAAGTTGTTGTGGATTTGAGATGTTACTTTGTCCAGCTTTTTGTCTAACTAGTTAACATCTACTACTAGGGTTACTTCTCTTCCTAGTAATTGCTAATTGTTAGACATCTCCTTAATCTTCTGGCTCATGTCTGCAACTTGTCTTTCAAGATCTCTGATCCTACCTTCATCTATGTCAGTGGAAGGTCATATTCTTGCCAATTCTTTGATAACATAATCCTAGTTATTATGTAAATCTTACAACATTTGCATAATGATGTTTCCTTGCATGATCTGCTGACAGTTGGATTTTGATAGATCTGTGCTCGCATCTACAAA
Organism: Vachellia collinsii; assembly: GCA_006871305.1. NCBI lineage: Eukaryota > Viridiplantae > Streptophyta > Magnoliopsida > Fabales > Fabaceae > Vachellia > Vachellia collinsii. Next base: position 53,442 of record QFDD01114532.1, read on the forward strand.
CCCATAATCTAACCACTTTTGCCATAACTGGCAACTTTTTCTCTTGATCTAGAAATTATGTCGTTCATTCTTCTAAAAGTTCTGCTGGTAGTTTGTCTGTATCAAGGTAAGCTTTCAGGAGGTAAGCCAACATTTATGAGTGGCTTTGGACTTGGTTGCAACATCTTTGTGCATCTGTTGCCCTTCGGAAATGTCCTGCTCAATCATCTCCCTGATAGTCTCTATAATGCAGTTTGCATATCTTCAACCTTCTTCCTAGTATTAGCATTTTCCTTCTTTATCTCAGCTAGAATTTGTTTTACACCTAAAAAATCTTTTTCTACTTCTCTGTGGATTTCTTCCACCTTTCTGAACATAGATTTGTTATCTTTTCTTCCTTTTGCAAACTATTCTTAGATTTCTGCAAAACAACTTATTAGGAAAAGCAAGCAATTCCTCTATTTGTCTTTTGAAGGGGAATTTTCCAACTCACTGATAAAGCCTTTCTAGCTCTTCTATCAAGTTTACTACTTCTTGTAAAACCTTTTCTACTCTTAAATCTTCAATGGAGTTTTTAACGAAGTCTAGGTTGTTCAAAATCTTTTCTAGATCAGCCTTTGAGGGTAGACTCTTAAGAGAACCTATCTTGAGATTCATCAAACCTCTGGCTTCAAATCTTTTCATTAACTTGTGAGATATGCTTCTTAGATCTCTCGGTATCTTAATACAACCTTTGGCTAAGGGTGATAAGGATGTCGACAATACTATTACCTTAAGGGTACTGATTGTCATAAAATACATGCTAGTATTTCTTATCTCTGTTGGTTCTAAACCAACACTAGTTATAGTATGGCTTACCACTAACCATAAACCTTTGGCATTTAACCTCATGTATTGAAAGGTCTAGGTATTATAACATAACCATTGGGCTTCCTATGTTAACTTTGGCAATAATGTCATTCATATACCAGAGGTTATCATTATTCTCATTCATACTGGGATTCCATTCTTGTCTAGAATAGTTGTTTAATTAATGTATTAGAGTAAACAATATAATGATCAACATAACAACTATTAATGTGTATCATTGTTAACTAAGCATATATTGGATTCACAAGTCTCTATACTATCACAAAACCACTTTCGAGCTCATCTCATGCACACCCAAATGGCAAGACTTCCAATCAAGTGCCTCTTTTTAGTCTATAGACTTGTGAATGTAAAAGATGCATATTCAAGAATCATAAACTTAATAATACTTTTATTTAATCATAACAACTAATACAAATACATTAAAACAAACATAATCCCATATTAGAGACGATAAACCCCATATGGGATTAGCTTCCCATGGTCTGCCCCAAGGCGGATTTGTTCTAAACGAACCAGGCTCTAATACCATGTATGAAAATATGGAAAATAAAGCCTAAGATTTAAGAACAAAGAACAAAGGAAACACTTACAGAAAAATGAGAGGAGAGCTTTGTATAGGTAGAAGAGTTGTGTACTCCAAGTGTGCCTTACAATGAGCTCAATACTCTCAATTTATATCCCAACGGAGAGAATCTTACATTTGTTAAAGTTCTCTCCACTAACTAAAGCATGAGCTAGCTAGCTCATTAAAGTAGTATGTGAGAATCTATCCTTCACATGCTTTTGCTAAAGTAGTCAGTGATGCAACTGAGTTTAGCCTCTTTCAATGCTTTAGACTTGTTGGCCTGCTACACTTTGTCAGGATCCACTTTTGCTTTGCAGAAATCATTTTAGCGCACTCTTCTTTACTTTCTTTAACTAATAGTGCTTGCTTTAGGTGGGTGTGTTCTTCCTATTTCGTGGTACTGCTTTTGATAAAGCCTTATAATGCATTTGCTTTATGAGCTGCACTGAAGGATGCTCTAGGAAGCTTTTTTCATTGTCATCCATCAGGTTGTCAAGGAAAGCATCGTAAGCTGCGATGGTTTTATTGTAGACTTGCTCCCTTTCTTTTAGATAATTTTCAAATTCAATAGGGAGTTGAGCCTGGTAGCTTATCTTTGGAGACACGAAAAAGTCTTGTGTCTTATCCTTTACAATAGCTAGGGCCTCAAAGATATTATCACAAGGTGTGCATAACGACCTCTTGTGTTTTCCCTGTTTGTCAAGCTCGTCAGGGAGGTTGAAGATCTCTTCCTCAGATGCATAAACTCCTATATGTTTCCCAGTAGTCACTGCATAACAAGTCCCATTATTGTTGCTAAAATAATGAGCAAGAGAATTAAGAGCTAGCACTGTCCATATGGTGGATTTTGTCTTGGCTGCATAAAATAAGTTATCAACACAGACCTGTTGGACTTTGTTAATAACATGGCGAGATTTAAAGGAATATTCAGGCTTGAATAATTCCAACTCTATTTCTCCAAATTTAATCACCATATTGGTAACTAAATTTTCTTTCAGTGCTTTAGATGTGTTAGCTAGCTGCAGTTTGTTAGGATCCCCTTTTGCTTTGTTAGGAATCTTTTCAATGCACTCTTCACCGCTTTCTTCAACTGATAGTGCTTGCTTTATGCGGGTGTCTTCTTCCTGCTTGTTTCGCAGCACTGCTTCTGATAAAGCCTCATAATGCACCTGCTTTATGAGCTGTGTTGAAGGATGCTCTAAGAAGATTTTTCCATTGTCACACATCAGGTTGTCAAGGAAAGCATCGTAAGCTGTGATGGTTTTATTGTAGACTTGCTCCCTTTCTTTTAGATAATTTTCAAATTCAATAGGGAGTTGAGCCTAGTAGCTTATCTTTGGAGACACATAAAAGTCTTGTGTCTTACCCCTTACAAAAGCTAGGGCCTCAACAATATTATCACAAGGTGTGTATAACGATCTTTTGCAGTTTCCCTGTTTGTCAAGCTCATCAGGGAGGCTGAAGATCTCTTCCTCATATGCATAGACTCCAACATATTTCCCAGTAGTCACTACATAACACGGTCGATTATTGTTGTTGAAATAATGAGTAAGAGAATCAAGAGCTGCCATTGTCCACTTGATGGATTTTGTCTTGGCCGCATAAAATAAGTTATCAACTAAGACCTGCTGGACTTTGTTAATAACATGGCGAAATTTAAACGAATATTTAGGCTTGAACGATTCCAACTCTATTTCGCCAAATTTAATCACCATATCGGTAACTTGTTTCTCCAATCTCATCTCTATATTTATAGCATATTCTATTTTTGGAGACCTAAACCTAGTTGAGTTCTGCAAGTCACAGTTGGTTCCACCAACATAACCACAACCAGCTCTCCCCATAATCTCTATTTCACTGTTTAAGTAGCCTCCTTCTCCTCCTTCTCCAAAGATTGGGAGGTGACCATTTTTGCAACTAGTTAGTGATGATTGAGCACTGATGGCGCTTCTCTGAGAGTCATGGTGATTACTGAGAATTCTTTGATTTGTGGGATTGGATTCCTTCTTTGTTAACAAGGTAAACTTGAATGTGCTGCATTGACCAAGGGGGAAAGGCTCATCACACCTGGGCCCATCACCTCGCTTGTTGTTATAACCCGGGTAATCTTCTTTCTTGAATTTCACACACTCAATTGGCCACAGAAGGTTTTGAATCCCAAGTTCCTCTATGCACCAGTCATCGAATGGAGGTGTGGTCTTGTGATTAATATGAATTTCACCATTAGGTTTCAGCATGGTCCTTGCATTCATAAAGAACCCACGTACAAGGTTCTTGTGTCTCCTGTAAATGTAAAAAAAAAGAGGATCCTAAACTTTCGGAGGGTTTGTAATGATTCACTTAGAATGCCACTATATATCATAAAATCATCAGTATAAGGATATATCAAATAATGTTTACAAGCTATAAATAGTGCACCTCATTCCTTAAACTTGGTGTGATATATAGAAAAATGTGTCTAACTATATGCATATGAAACCAAACATGAGTGTTTGTGAGTGTATTGCCAATTTGGGAGGCCCTACTGGACGGGGATGCATAAGTACAAACATTAGTAAGCTTTTCCTTCTGAAAAATTATCATGTGTAAGTTTCCAATGAAATCACTGAAACATCCTTACACATGCATCGTCTTTCATTGAAAGTTGCTAGATCTTTTTGGTATCAATGTTTGGACGTACAAATAATGCAAAATCCATCGCAATGTCATTTAAGAGATATGCCACACACCCACACCCTATATATATATATATATATAAGAGTACCCACATGCTAGGAAAACTAAATTGTTCATGTACCGAACAAAATCAGATTAAACTAAAGAGGCTCAAATGGGAAGAAGAATTGTTAGAATAATGCATATGAAGATTGCCGCTTATTTTTCTCCGTCGGAAATCAGATTTTGAGCAACGGCACTTGTCATGTATAATCCCTTAGAAAATCATAAACAGAATAACTGAGGAAAGATCAAAGAATGATTTTACATTATACATCTAACAAAGTGTTTATATTCTTACACACACAAATGTTAGAAAATAGTAATATGACTTCTAAAGGGTAACTCACTGAATCATGGAGGAGCTGTCTTCACTGCCATGAAAGCCTGCATGAGGGAAGTTGAATATAATTCTATCAAATATCCTAACAAACAAGTCTGGATGAAGCTCCATTTGTGTTGCATCAACTCCATGCAACACACATGCTCCCAGCTTTGTTAAGGCAACTAAATTTGACATTGCCTTCTTGTACTTCCTCACAACTTGATCTTATAATAAATAGGAAAAATAATCAATCGCATTACTAACAATAGTAAACCAAATTGATAGACTCCACAGTCTACAAATTAGATAACATGCACAAAAGTAAAACAATTCATTCAAAAAAAACATAATCTATGAGATAGTCATGGAAAAATGGAGCCTAAAATACATCGTTGGTCCTCTAACTTTATCTACAGTTTCAATGTGATTTCTTTATTTTAAAAAACAACTTTTTCGTCCTCCGTTTAATTTTTGGTAACAATCAATTGTTATCTTGGAAATTAAACTTAATAAGTTAGCATTTGAAAATGTTTTGTCAATGTTTAAAATTTTAATGTCAGTGTTTTCAGTTAACGATGTTAGGGTTAAAACTTAAATAGTTAAAAAGACCCTTTATATCTTATCCAAAAGAAAAAAAATAAGACCCTTTGTAAAACTAAAGGACCAAAATAAAACCTTCTACAAGGTTAAGCACTAAAATGTGCTTTTGCCAAAAATGTGGAAGAACAGCATATAAACACAAGCACTTCCACAGATCGTAAAGAATCAGAGAACGAGCTACAACTTTTAAAGGAGAAGAAGCAAGTAGAGATTAAGGCGAGGCTCATGTCCAGATCAAGCATCGTTAGAATACCAAAAGAAAATCAAATATGTTGGTTCCTTGATTCCTCCTTCAAACTTTTTGTAGGGTATGCAAAATATAAAAGATAAAGCTTGATTTCCTTTAGATCCTTAGAAAAGAACAAGCCAGCAGAAATCAAACTTACTTAGATGAACAAATTCATCCTTTTGTTTGAAAACTACTGAGGGAAAATAATAATAATCTCAAGAGAGAACTCAAAGGTCCAGCGTAATCGTCAAGCAATAAGCAAAAACCCCCTACTGTTTTAGATAACCCCAGCAACCAAAAACACAAAATAACATTTGTGACAACGAAGGGGAAAATTTTGAAGACGAAGCATTACACACACAAAACTAAGAGCGCAGAGAGAGAGAGAGAGACCGTGAGTGTCGAGGGAAGAAGCAACGATGTTGACAGCTGAACCAAACGATTGAGCTAAGCAATGAGAGAAGGAGAAATCACCCTCACCCACCAACAGTATTTGATGATGCGAGGAATAATACTTTACCCATTTTTCCTCTCCATCGTCACTACTCAAACCCACAAGCTTCTTCTTTTCCTTGTTACCGCTCATTTGTGAAGCCGTTGCTTACCACTGTGCTGTGTGCACAAAAAGTTTCAAACTTTCTGGGTGCAAAATGAAACATTCCATCGTTTGAGCAGACTGAACTAAGCGCTTGTGTATGATCCGGTTAGCAAATGAACCTTCTGCTCTGGCATGATTGCCCAATTTTTCTGCATTTACAGGACAATTTGAATTTAAATTATGTTTTATTATATTGTTTATTATATTGAATTTAACGATATTTTTAGCATTTACACTATTATTGCTTTAAAAAAATATACACCTTATACCCACATGAATTTCTCTTCTTCTGCTTTGAAGACTCTTTGCAGCTTCTGATCATTTCCTTGCTCTTGCCCACGTTCTCCTCAGTCTGTCAGACCTTGACTGTTTATCACTTCTACTTTTTTCTCGCCCTCGTTGCTAATCGGAGAAGCCAAGAACACTGCAGCTCGTGCCGATCTTGGAAGAAGGAAATGGAATAAGAAGATTAAGCTCATGGAAAATTAAAATCTCCTATGGTGCCGTGTTTAAACCTCTTTAGAAATACTCAACGCTTTTTACATATTTACTTAAAAGGTTGCAAAGTTACTTAAAATAAATTAATATTAACATTTGCTTCAAATCCGAGACCATAGCAAAGAGAGTCAACAAGGACATCTTTACGTCTTGTATCTCTCCGAAATGCGCGTAGATAGGTTTGTTTGGGAATCAATTCCTAAAATCACTTTCACGTAAATCGAGACAAAACTCTATCACATACTTACCTCGAATTCTGTTAAATCAAGGTTTGAAATTTAGGTTTTGTTATTTCCCAAACAAGAAGAGCGAAGTTGTGAGAAAAAAGAAAAAAAAAGGACAGAGAAGACAAAGGTGAAAAGAAAAGGAACGAAAATAAAATTGAAAACAATATTTTATATATAATTTCATGAATGGTAAAATATGGGTTTGTCTAAAAAGTATTTTTATAAGTAAAATATGAATATTTTTATACATTTTAATTAAATTAAATTTTATTTATTATTACCATTTTGAGTTTAAGTTGAAGTTTAACTCACAAACATTTACCTAGCACCTCACCCAGTCTAACAACCGGTCCTAGTTTCATAACTTTAGGTATTATATTTTAAAAATAATTTAGAAAAAAGTTTATTTTTGGTAAAACAAGTTTCATGAATAAGAGGTATAATGTTAAATTTGTCTATTATCCGCATTGTATTTAATTGGTCTATGTTATACAATTCTCCCTATAGTTATTTAAAAAATTTCACATAATATAAATTAAAAAAACTGTATAATTGTATACTGTCCACTATGAATTTTAAATAATTTAATTTATTGTAAATTTTTTATTTTGACATGGCCATTAATTTTCAATCAACAAAGATGGGTGCAGTAGGCTCTCTTTATGTGTGATTTGTGAAAATGTAGGAGAACGAAAAAGAAAAGTGAGAGCACCAAGGGAACCTCCGAATCTTTCCATATAATTATTTAGAGAGAAGATTTGAGAGATTTCTTTCTCACTTTCCCTTTCTATGTTTCTTACTCAGTGTGAAAAGAACTTTAAATTTACAATATCTCATATTCCCTTTGTTTTCTATTTTTAATACGGTATTGATTCCTGTTGAAAAGTAATTTACAGCTTATTTTATGAAAATGTCTTATTTGAGATTTTGCAATTTTTAAATTTTTTTATCATTCTTCAATTTTTATCCCTCATTCGAAAAAGTCCATTTCTCATTACATTTTTCCCTCGATTTTTATATTTCCTAATTTTCTCTTCATCCAAATAAATTAAGTTAGGAAAACAGGTAGATCTTCGACAGCACACCCTTAAATTTGATCATGTAATTTATAAATGATCAAAAAAATTTCAAATAGAGACTAATTAAAGAAAATGCAGCTCAAATATAACATCAAAATGATTAAAAAGTGCCCGGGGGGGGGGACAACATAGGACTTAAAGGGGTCAGCCATTTATGGGCTCGTATTTGAAAGGGTGATATCTAAAACCCTATTTACTCTAAAATCCCATTTTTTTACCAGAAAAAATAAAATCCTATTTTTAAGCTTGTATTTAAAAGGAAGATTAATTAACTACACTACATATTTAAATAGGTTTGATCCAACAGGCTCGATCCGCTTTAAATGAGTAGTTAGAGTGATATTTAAGGTTATTTAAGCTATACCTTAATACGTTGTAGTTATATTAGATGAATATGTTTTGTTTCATTTACTTCATAATAGTTATCACATTTGCCGAAAGAAAGGAAGATGACGGTCCGGGAAAAAATGCGTGGATTAGTAAAAGGAAGAAGGGTATAATTTTTTTTTTTTACCAGCAGGAAGAAGGGTATATTAGTAATTAGAAATTAAAATATTTTGAAATTCCATGCTAGTTCCTGTGCTCTGATATGATATTTGCAAAATTTAAATCCCTCATTCATCTATGAGCGTTTTTTTAATGAGATTTTCTCTTTTTTACCATCTGATAGACGAATATAATTTATGAAAATGAATTATTATTCCTAAATCTTAATGTCTTAATGCCTCCTCGTTTTTTTTTAAAAAAAAACAAAACTACGTTTCTTACTTTCAAAAGATTGATTACATGGATAATTTTTTTAGCATATTTGAGAATAACTTTTAAAAACACTTTTACGTAAGTTGAGACAAAATTTCTCTCACATACTTGTCTCGGATTGCGTATAATTACTTTCTGAAAACTGTTTCCAAATAAACTCTTGGAAGAATACTAAAAATCACTTTTTTTATATAATATATAATGGAACAAGTGTCTAGTAAACAAATATCTAACAAATATATAAAATAACTTTTTTAAAAAAATTAGAATACATATTTTGGCATTGACTTGAAATAAATAGCATTGATTTATTAAGCTTAGCTTTATCATAATCTCTCCTTTTAACATAATTGTCATCATCAATATTTATGGATAAGGTGGAGGTGCAAATGTAACATCATAACTTTAATTAAATGATTTAATTATCAATAAAAATAATTATTTATTTAAGAAATAATATTTAATGATAAATGTAATTCATTAGGTAATCATTTAAATTAAAAGGCATTTCTCCAAATGTGACGTACACAAATAAAATATTATAAAATGGTAAGAAAATAATTTTATAAAAAGAAAAATGAAAGGAAAAAATTGGTAAATTAAAAAATAAATAAAATAATATGATGGACACGTGGCCCCATGAATCAGTAATATAAATAAATATATTTTTTTTCTTGCCAACAAATATATATATATATTAACGGGACGGCGCCTTTAATTTAATAAAAATAAAGGAGAAGCAAAGTCGGTGTCAGTGACGTGTGAGGGGTACCTTTTAAATACCCCTCGCGTCGACGTCACATCATCACAAAACAGAACGCGGCGTGTCCTTTCTCTACTCTTTCCACTCGGCAGCAGGCGATCGGTAATGAGTAATGACTTCATAGTTAAGCTTCCCTTCTGGAATCATTTAAATTTGAGCATTTGACTCACTTTTAAAAGTATTTTTATGTAAGTTGAGATAAAACTTCTTTCATATATTTATCTTTGATTGCGTATAATCACTTTTTAAAAGCTATTCATAAACATACACTTATGCACGTTTAGAAATAGCTTTTAAAAAATGATTTTACGCATTTCAAGATAAATTTATAAAATGAGTTTTACCTTGATTTACGTAAAAGTACTTTTAAAGGGCAACCCTAATATCAAATTAGTTTGACAGTGGTTGATGCTTTGAGGTTCAAACTTTGCTTACACCCATGCTAGAGCCATGGTTATTATAATCAAATTATTTTATATATTTGAATAAATTATACTGTAATTTCTATTTTTTAGTTACATATTATAAATCATACCTTCATTTTTATATATTCGATTAAGTTGAGTGAGAAGTATTTTTGAAAAATATATTTTGTTTAAATATATGTACGATGAATTGTTTTAGAAACTATCCTTATTTTAGAGGTATTGTGATTTAATGTAGTTTTATGATTGGAATATTAGGTGGTATTGGAGCAGTGATGTGAATTTATAATGATTGAGATTGTGTTATATTTGAGATTGCCTTCATTTCTGATCACAATGATTAATTTAATAATAATTTATCAAATTAAATTGTAAAAATTTGTGGGATTTTATCAAATTAATTGAGATTAGACCGCCCCAGCCGCTACCGCCTTCTTTTTCATCATTCATCTTCTCCTTCCAGACTCCATTTATCTCTCGGCTCTCAGAACGATGCCTCCACCTCCCTTATGCCATTTTCATTTCAGATTACCATCGCTGAAGGGTTATGTGGTGTTGCAGCTGGGATCAGAGGCATGTGTAGCTAAGCTTGCTGCCTCTTGGGTATGGATTATGGCTTGAGGTCCAGAGCTATTGAACCTCAGGTGGTCATTGGATTATCTTTGTGATTAAGCATATATGTGATTGTATTGGATTGTTGCTGCTCGGTTGACTTATCTATATATATTTTCACAATTGATTAGATAAGATTACATTTGCTTCAGTGATCTACATAATTAAATTTAATGAATTAGAATGTCACGATAGTGCATTCTTGTAAGGAAAAACAAATGAAATAATTTAATTCAATTCACGCATTAAGTGTATTTTAGTAACACTTTTAAGTAATGTCTATAAATACGATAATATGCTTAGCTGTTGATTAGAAGTGTTAGATGCGATTCTTGGATTTTTCCTTTAAATTTGATAATTATAGAACTCCTATTATTTTAATTGAACTATGATTTGAAAAAAAAAATTGAAAAATGATAATCATTTACCCATTTCAAAGATCACCAGTCATACAATTCATACCAAGCTAGGTGGAGACCATGAACTATCATAAAATTGAACTATAATAGTCATTTATTGTCTAGGCCACGATTCCAATATAGGTGGAGACCTTGAACCATGGCTATAACCTTTGCTATAGCTAGTGGAAATGTTGTGAGTTCACAACTTAAACCAACCATCCACCTGTCTTCTGTTCCTCGAGCAAAGCCACCGCAACCACTTTGGCCAGAGTTTAGAACTGAACCATCAACCTCCAAATGGTAAGGGCTCTTCTCCCTGGTTAAAATGGAAATAGGAGTTTGTTTGGATTAACATTTGTAAAAGTAACTTTTATTTTAACGAATTTTTGTAAACTATAATTGTATTGAAAGAAAAGATAATTAATGTAATGTGATTTATATTTGAATTCACTTTTATAAGAAAATCAATTCAACAAATTGAAACTTGTTGCACACATACAAAGATGTATGCATTATATCTATATAATTCAGTAACTTTAAGACAAATATTAAAACAAAATTTTAATGATTAAAATAAAGAGTTAACCAAAAACAATATTGACATTAAAATTTTAAATATATACTAAAAAACAATATCAAATGCTAATATATTTAAAAAAAATCATTATTTGAGACCATCCGCTGATTAGGAGTAAAGAATTAAATAATTTTATAATTTTAAGATAAATATATTAAAATTAAATTATAATTGTTAAATGATGATATGTATCCACCCATTCATCCATTTATTTATTTATTTATTCTATTTTCCTTTCTAAAGCCAACAAATTTCCAACATTTATCAAACCCTAAGCCAATAATAACATAACCCAGCCAAACCCATAAGCCAAAAAAAGTCAGCTTCACCACGAGTTAGAGGACAAACAAGCCCCAATACCAATTTAGATTAGCAATGGAAACTATTTTTTTAATCTGATTTACAGTAGTAAATAAGAATAATTTTATCTTAACTTTTATAAACATAATTTTGTAACAAATAGGTTCAAAGTAACTTTCTACCTGCCATTAATCCAAACAAAAATCTAAACAAGCTCTAAATATGATCACCAAACAATTCATGAAACCACATGCATATAAAAGGGGTTGGAGGTAAATCTATGATTCAAATTTTGTTCATAAAGATCATAAGTTCATCAGCTGATCTAGTCAAGTCTGAATAAGTGAGAGTAGTTTCACCTGAGTTACCAAAACAGTCAAAAGAGGGAACCAAGAATATATAAAGTTGAGTTCAACATGAACTTACTTGAGTACAACAAATTCTTATAACATAATTAAGATGATTTAACATTTTCACATATGGAATTACATTATCGGATTATCCAAACTCAGATGATTCAAACCAATGTGATCTCTGCAAGTCAGAACTGATTCCATGAACATAATCAGAAACTTGTTTCCCCAGTCTCATACCCATACTTATAACATGTTCTGTTCCTGGATGCCTAAATACAGTTGATTCAGACCAAAATGATCTCTTCAAGTCACAATCGGTTCCATAAACATTACCAGAAACTTGTTTCTCCAATCTCATATCTATATTTATAGCATATTTTGTTTCTGGATACCTAAGCACAGTTGATTTCTGCAGGTCACAACTGGTTCCACCAACATAACCAAAACCAGCTCTCCCCAGAATCCCTACTTCACTGTTTAAGTAGCCTTCTCCTTCTCCAAAGATTGGAAGGTGACCATTTTTGCAACTAGTTAGTGATGGTGATGACTGAGGACCGGGGGGGCTTCCCAGAGGGTAATGATGTTTACCGAGAATTCTTTGGTTTCTGGGGTTGGATACATTCTCTGTTAACAAGGCAAACTTGAATGTGCTGCACTTACCAAGGGGGAAAGGCTCATCACACCTGGGCCCATCGCCTCGCTTGTTGTAATAACCCGGGTAATCTTCTCTTTTGAATTCCACACACTCAATTGGCCAAAGAAGGCTTTGAATCCCTAGTAAGTCTATGCACCAGTCATTGAATGGAGGTGTTATCTTGTGATTAATATGAATTTCACCATCAGGTTTCAACATGGTCCTTGCATTCATAAAGAAGCCACGTACAAGGTTCTTGTGTTTCCTGTAAATGCCAAAAAAAAAAAAGAGGATCCTAAAACATTTGGAGGGTTTGTAATGATTCACTTAGAATGCCGTTATATATCATAAAATAATCAGTATAAGGATATATCAAATAATGTTTACAAGCTACATAAATAGCGCAATCATTCCTTAAACTGGGTGTGATATACCGAAAAATGTGTCTAACTATATCCATATCAAAACAATTGAAACCAAACATGAGTGTTCGTGAGTGTATTGGGGATTTGGGGGACCCCACTGGACGGGGATGCATAAGTACAAACATTAGTAAGCTTTTCCTTCTGAAAAATTATCACATGTAAGTTTCCAATGAAATCACTGAAACACCCTTACACATGCATCGTCTTTCATTGAAAGTGCTAGATCTTTTTGGTATCAATGTTTGCACGTACAAATAATACAAACACCATCACTCAAACACACACACACACACACTATATATATATATATCAAAGTAGCCACATGCTAGGAAAACTAAATTGTTCATGTACGGAACCAAATCAGCTTAAACTAAAAAGGCTCAAATGGGCAGAAGAATTGTTAGATTAATGCATATCAAGATTGCCGCTTATATTTTTCTCCTAATTGTCATGTATAATCCCTTAGAAAATCATAAGCAGAATAATTGAGGAAAAAGATCCACGAATGATTTTACATTATACATTTAACAAAGTGTTTATATTCTTACACATATAAACACATAAATGTTAGACAATAGTAATATGAATTATAAAGGATAACTCACTGAATCATAGAGAAGCAGGCTTCTTTGCCATGAAAGCCTGCATGAGGAAAGTTAAATATAATTCTATCAAATCTCCTCACAAACAAGTCTGGATGAAGCTCCATTTGGGTTGCATCAACTCCATGCAACACAAATGCTCCCAGCTTTGTTAAGGCAACTAAATTTGGCATTGCCTTCTTGTACTTCCTCACAACTTGATCTTATAATAAACAGGAAAAACAATCAATCGCATTACTAACATTCAACAATAGTAAACCGGATTGATAGAGTCCACAGTCTACAAATTAGAAAACATGCACAAAAGTAAAACATTTTATTCAAAAAACACATAATCTATGAGATAATCACGGAAAAATGGAGGCTAAAATATATCATTGGTCCTTGAACACAGTTTCAGTGTGACTTCTTAATTTTAAAAAGCACTATTTTCATCCTCTAACTCTAGCACCGATTAATTTTTGGTAACAATCAATTGTTATCTTGGAAATTAAACTTAATAAGTTAGCATTTGAAAAAGTTTTGTCAACATTTAAAATTTTAATGTTAGTATTTTCAGTTAACGATGTTAGGGTTAAAACTTAAATGATTAAAAAGATCATTTATAAAACTAAGGGACTAAAATTAAACCTTCTACAAGGTTAAGGACTAAAATGTGCTTTTGCCGAAAATGTGAAAGAATAGTCCATAAACACAAGCACTTCCACAGATCGTAAAGAATCAGAGAACGAGCTACAACTTTTAGAGCAGAAGCAAGTAGAGATTAAGGCAAGCAGAAGCTCATGTCTAGATCAAGCTTCGTTAGAATACCAAAAGAAAATCAAATACGTTAGTTCCTTGACTCCTCCTACAAACTTTTTGTCGGGCATGCAAAATACAAAAGAAAAGCTTGACTTCCTTTAGATCCTTAGAAAAGAACAAGCGAACAGAAATCAAACTTAGATGAACAAATTCATCCTTTTGTTTGAAAACTACTGAGGGAAAATAATAGTTATCTCAAGAGAGGACTCAAAAGTTGCAGCAATGACTTGATGTAGTACTAGTAAGAAGCGTAATCGTCAAGCAATACGCAAAAACCCTATACTATTTTAGATAACCCCAGCGATCAAAAAACAAAATAACATTTGTGACAACGAAGGGGAAAATTTTGAAGAGGAAGCATTACACTGCAAAAGTAAGAGCGCAGAGAGAGAGACCGTGAGTGTCGAGGGAAGAGGCAACGATGTTGACAGCTGAACCAAACGATTGAGCTAAGCAAAGAGAGAAGGAGAAATCACCCTCACCCACCAACAGTATTTGATGATGCGAGGAATAATACTTTACCCATTTTTGTTCTCCATCATCACTACTCGAACCCACAAGCTTCTTCCTTTCCTTGTTTTTTTTGATCGCCTTCTTCCTTTCCTTCCTTTCCTTGTTACCGCTCATTTGTGAAGCCGTTGCTTACCAATTTACACAAAAAGTTTCAGATGCTAAATGAAACCTTCCCCCGCTCGAGAAGACTGAACAGAACGATATTGTATGAGCAGGATGGCAAATGAACCTTCTGCTGAGGCATGATTGCCAATTTTCTGCATTTATAGGCAAATTTGAATTTAAATCATGTTTTATTATATTGTTAACAGAGACAAAGGAAAATAAACACATATATGAAAGAATAAATATTTTTTATGAACAAACGAAATAACATTTTAAGAAATCAAATTAACATCATTAAATAATTTAAAATTAAATTTTTGGTACAATTTATATTTTTAAATTATTATCATGGTTTTTAAACTTCACCAGACAAGTCAAGTGAACTTAGAACTGGACGATTAGGCCATAAATAAGATCTGATTAAATCCTTAATTCATGATCTTGCTGGCTCAATTCAATCTGACTTAACTTAAGAGTGACGCCGAACTAACTCATGATGATTAATCGAGTGGGACAAGTGACTCAACCTTCTTTTTCAAAAAGACCATAAAATATCATTATTATTTCAAAAAAAAAAAAAGCACAGTCACCATTTATTACCACGTGAATTTCACTTCTTATGCTTTGAAAACTCTTTACAGCTTGTTATCATCTCCTCGGCCTTGTTGTTGTTCAAGAGGTGTTTGGATTAATTTTTAAAAAATAATTTTACACAATTCAAAATAAATATGTAAAAACTAATTATATGATAAAAATTTTATCTCAATTTATATAAAAATGATACATTTAAAAAAAGAAATCATGCTTTGACTGTTTCTATTTTTTATTTTTTTCTCACTTTGTTTATAATACAAACACTCACTCCGAGTCCGAGACCATAGTAAAGAGAGTCAAGAAGGTCATCTTTATGTCTTGTCGCTCTCCTGAATGCTTGTTGAGCGTTGAGAAAAAAGACTAAAAGATTTCACCAAAGAAAAAAAAATGAAAGGAGAAGATAAAAATGAAAGGAGAAGATAAAAATGAAAGGAGAAGGAAAGAAAATAAAAATTGAAAAGAATATTGTACTTATGATTTCATGAATAGTTGGATAATAAATACTTTGAAAATAATGGGTATGTCTTAAAAAAATATTTTTATAAATAAAATATAAATAACTTTATACATTTTAATTAAATTAAATTTTATTTATTTATTACTAGTTTGAGTTCAAGTTGAGTCTGAGCCACTAACTATCGATCTAGTACCTTGTCTGGTTTTGTAGCCAATCCCAATTTCATAACTTTGGTTATTATATTTTAAAAATAATTTAGAAAAATTTTATTTTTGGTAAAAAAAATTTATGAATAAGGGTATAATGTTAAATTTGGAAAAAAAAGTATAATATTAAATTTGTCTCTTATCCACAATATATTTAATTAGTTTATGTTATACAATTCTCCCTATAATTATTTACGCATGAACATATTGTATTCTTAAAAATAAAAAATGTTCACATACTATAAATTAAAAAAAACTGTATAATTGTATACTGTCCACTATGAATTTTAAATAATTTAATTTAGTGTAAAATTTTTATTTTGACATGGCCATTAATTTTCAATCAACAAAGATGGGTGCAGTAGGCTCTCTTTATGTGTGATTTGTGCAAATGTAGGAGAACGAAAAAGAAAGGTGAGAGCACCAAGGGAACCTCCAAATCTTTCCATATAATTATTTAGAGAGAAGATTTGGGAGATTTCTTTCTCACTTTCCCTTTCTCTATTTCTTTCTCAACGTAAAAAGAATTTTAAAATTGCCAAAATCTCATATTGGCTTTGTTTTGAACTTTTGATATATTACTGATTACTTTTAATAAGTAATTCACAACTCATTTTATAAAAAATAATTCATTTGAAATTTTGCAATTTCTAAATCCTTTTTTTGTCATTCTCCATTTTTTCCCCTCATTTTAAAAAAAAATCCATTTCTCATTACATTTTTCCCTAGTTTTCTATATTTCCTAATTTTCTCTCCATTCAAATAGATTGAGTTAGGAGAACATGTCGATCTTCCACAACACATGCTCAAATTTGATCATGTAATTTATAAAGAATTAAAACACCTTAAAAAAATACCGGTTGAAGAACAAGCATAACAAATATAATCACCAAAATGATTAAAAAGTACCTCAGAGGGGGGGGAATAATAGTATACAATATGACGGTCCAGAAAAAATAATAGTATAACAAATATAATCATAAAAAATTAAGGTACACCTTTTCCCTGGCAAAAAGGAAAAAAAAAAAAAAATTAAAGGTACACCTTGCTGCGTTGTATTTAGTGAAAATGGTTTGTTTCATTTACTTTATAACAGTTGTTACATTTGCCGAAAGCAAGGAAGACGACGGTCCAGGGAAAAAGGGAAAAAGGGTATATAAGTAATTAACAAATTAATAATATTTGGAAATTCCATACTAGTTCCTCTGCTCTGATATGATATTTGCAAAATTTAAATCCCTGATGATATTTTAATGGGATTTTCCCATTTGTACCATCTGATAGTAGAATATAATTTATGAAAATGAATTATTATTCCTAAATCTTATTGTCGTAATACTCCTCGTCTGTTTTTTTTTTTTAAAAGAAAAACTACGTTACTTTCTAACTTTCCAAAGATTGATCACATGGATCATTTTTTTGCAAGAGCACTGAAATCACCTTTTTTATATAATATATAATGGAACAAGTGTCAAGTATACATATATCTAACAAATATATATAATGGAACAAGTGTCAAGTATACATATATCTAACAAATATATAAAATCAAATTTTTTTTGAAAAAATCAGAATACATATTTTTGCATTGACTTGAAATAAATAGCATTGATTTATTAAGCTTAGCTTTCTCATAATTTCTCCTTTTAACATAATAATAATCATCAATATTTATGGGTAAGGTTGAGGTGCAAATGTAACAACATAACATTTTAGATTATTTAATTATCAATGAGAAATAATTACTTATTTAAAGGCTGTAATTATTATTTAGAATTAATATTTTATGATAAACGGGTAATCATTTAAATAATAAAGAATTTATCTGAAGGTAAAATATAAAAACAAAAAATTATAAAATGATAATAAAATAATTTTATAAAAAGTAAATGAAAGAGAAAAACATGGTAAAATAAAAAAGCGTAATTCTCCCACTAAAAAAATCAATAAAATAATATATAGGGCACTTTGCCCCGTAAATCAGTAACATAAATAAATAAATATAAATATAAATATATATATTAAAGGGAACGACACCTTTAATTTAATAAAATAAAGGAGAAGCAAAGGGGTTGTCAGTGGCATGTGAGGGGTAGTGTTTAAATACCCCTCGCGTCCACATCATACCATCACAAAAGAGAACGCGCTGTCTCCTTTCCCCACTCCCTCCTTCATAGCTAAGTTTCCGCTTTGGTTGTTGGTGTATGGTTTAAACTTTGAAGCTTACAAATTAACCGAAGAGTTGAGGTTAGTTAATTTATTTTTTTTATTTACTTTTGACCATCCATTACTAGGTGTCCGAGCAAATGATTAATCTGGATCAAGCACTTGTAAAACCCTTCAGGTGGTAAGCTTTCCCAACAAGATTTTAGTTAATTTATTTTATATTATATATTTGTATACATTATAATATTTTAGTTATTTATTATGAATCCTACCTTTATTCTTAGGTATTCAATTTTAGTGAAGTGAGAAATATTTTTGATAGAATATGTTTTGCTTAAATATATGTATGACGAATTGTTTTAGAAATTATCCTTATTTTGAAAGAACTATGATTTAATGTACTTTTGTGATTGAAATATTTGGTGGTGTTGAAGTAGTTGGGTGAATTTGTAATGATTGACATTGTGCTATATCTATCTTTTTTTTCTTAATAGTAGTTGAAATCATTCCTCCAATTAGAATAGTACAAGAAATCAAGTCATACCTGTGCTTACATCAACCTCATCTCTTGCTAACAAGAGCGGCGGTTGATTAAAGATACAATACAGAACATCTAAACTATAAGACAATTTTGCGAACTTAATAATAGGTAATTCCACTCGGTTCACATGAGTAACCACAACTTGCTAATCTCCATGAATAAGCAACCTAAGCTCATCAATGACATCCTTAAAAGGATAATTCACATCACAACCCCTTAAGGTGTAGTTACTTGCCTCAATACAATCTAACGCAACGCTAACTTTTCCAAATCCTTTAGTCTAGCATAAGCTAGGGTCTTGAATTATGCTTATGATTTCAGCAATGACTGGTGGAGCATTAATGAATTTGCAGCTGAACCCGCAAATCTATTCCTCACTCTAATCCTTAATATATCTTCCACAACCACTTCTGCCATCCTCTAAAACCGAGCCATCCACAACCAACATAAAACCCTTGTTCACCCTTTTGTCAGTAATTCCAATGCTATTGTTGCTTTTATATAAAGAGCATTTGTTAATTAGGTCTTGATCAGCAGATGCCTTGAAGAAACAAGAAACAACATCTACTCCTTCACAGTTATTGCCCTCACCATATAGTTTATTACATCGAGAGACCTAGATCTCCCAACGAATGTAACCAAAGAGGGTGGGCGATGCTATCTTCTTGACATTACATCAACCATAGTTACTAGATAAGTTCCAATGGATCCAATCTTTCCCTTGGAGGGACAAGAAAGGCCCCATTTTATTTCTATTTACTACAGCTTTCTAGCAATTATTGGCCTTTGGGTAGTCTCTTAACAAATGCATCAAATCCTCATCCCATTCATACAGAGAGGGACAGCTTGTAGCTGTATCAAGTGGACGGTTTCCGAATGCTATCTTTCCAAATGATGCCTACCAGCATAAACAAAAAAGGTAGGCAAATTTTACGAAAAAACAACCGTCA
>QFDD01114534.1:0-83692 GCA_006871305.1 Vachellia collinsii
ACTCCATCAAGAGCACCACCATGATAGATGCTCCAGCAAATATATGCTTACAGGTCTATTAAGAGCTAAATTAATGCTCAACCTTTCCCTTTTAATCACATGGTTACCAAGCACTTTTCAACCTTGTGATGTACAAAAATGTTAAGTACTTGCAATCACTCTAATAGTGTACTTTCACCATTGAACTCAAGACTTGATATGATGGTCAAGTGTGAGTTGGGTTTCCACTATTGGTGACTAAGGTTTATAGGGCTTCAAACCCATCCCCTTTGATGTTTTTAACACCATATCCCTTGTCAGACCTTTCGTCAAAGGATCTGCAAGATTTAATTCAGACCTTATATAACTTATGGAGATTACTCCATTTAAAATTAAATCCTTCACAGAGCTATGTCTAAGGCCAATATGTCGTGACTTTCCGTTATAAACTTGGCTATAAGCCCTTGCAAGAGCAGACTGACTATCACAATTGACAGATATTGGTGCCATCAGCTTAGACCATATAGGAATTTCAAGTAATAAGTTTCTAAGCCACTCTACTTCTTTACTACTTGCAACTAATGCTATAAACTCAGAGTCTGTGGCAGAGTCAGCAATGCAGGTCTGTTTCTTTGATCCCCAGGAAACAGCACCCACACCAAAGGTGTAGACCCATCCAATTGTTAGAAATTTTTAAAATAAAGAGATGTATCTTTCCACAGGAAGAGATGCAATGCCCTTAAAAAATAACTACCATTTGTTTGAAGGGTTGTGTAGGGAGTTATAATTCTAAAATAATTACCATTTATTTGAAAGGTTGTGTAGGGAATTATAATTCTAAAGTCATGTATCCCTACATGTTATAAAGATGTAACTCTTCATGGAAAAGTCATTAGTTGTGACCTTTTATTGAAGTGGTATGGTTGTGACTTTTAATTGAAAAGACATTACTTCAAAAGGTACCACTTCAAGACATCTCTTACTTCAAAAGGTACATCTTCAAGACATCTCTTGCTTCAAAAGGTACCTCTTCAAGACATCTCTCTACACTCTATAAATACCCTCCCCATAACTCCATTTGACATACAATTTTCACACAACAAGATCAAACTCATTGTCTTTCTCTTTGAGTGCACACATAGAAAAAGCCAAACTATCATTTTGTAAAAGCCTTTGTTGTCTTGGCTTGAGTTTTGGGAGTGCAATCCATACTCAAGGGTCTCTATTGTATCCTGCAGGAAATTCGCCAGTTTACCCAACTTGCACCCTGTAATATAGGAATAGGTGGGGGCGAATTAAGCCTAAAGGAAAGTGTTAACCACGCCTTGGAGACTTCGTGCACAACTTTCTTCTTCATCTTTTCTTCTTGTACTTTTCAGAGAGCCATTCCCACCAACAGTCTTTAGGCTTAATTCGAAATACAAATGGCTTCTTTGAAGAAGTTGACTACAAATTTCTTGAAGTTAGAAAAGTTTGAAGGAGGCAACTTCTTAAGATGGCAGAGGAAGATGAAGTTTCTTCTCACAACTCTAAATGTGGCTTATGTCCTCACCACTTCCAAGCCGCAAGAACGAGAAAATGAAACTATTGCTGATATTAGAGAGAGACAAAAATGGGAGAATGATGATTTCATCTGCACTAGACATATCCTAAATGGGCTCTGCGACGATTTGTTTGATGTCTATCAAGATTCAGTATCGGCAAAGGATCTTTGGGACAAACTTGAGACAAGGTACATGCAGGAAGACACAACAAGTAAGAAGTTTCTTGTTTCTCGTTTCAATAACTATAAAATGATTGATGGAAAATCTATCATGGAACAATTGCATGAGGTAGAACATATTTTGAATAATTTTAAACAACACAAAATGAATATGGATGAGTCTATTGTTGTCTCCTCAATCATAGATAAACTTCCTCCTTTTTGGAAAGACTTCAAAAAGAGTCTTAAACACAAGAAAGAAGATATCACTCTTGAACAGTTGGAAAACCATCTTCGCTTAGAAGAAGAATATCGTAAGCAAGATGAGGTAAAAGATGCAACTGCTCGTGAGAAAGTCCACATAGTGGAGGAAGGGCAGTCCCATAAGACCTCAAAGAAAAGAGGGAAGGAAAATGACAAATCCTAAGCTCAGTATGGCCACAAAAGTAAGAAAAACAAAGGTACTTGTTTCTTTTGTAGAAAAACAGGACATTACAAAAAGGAATGTTGTTTCTTCAAAAAGAAGAAAGAGAAAGAAAACAATACATCCACAAAAGTTGACAATCTTGTGGCTATGATTTCTGAGATTCACTTGATTGATAATGATGAATCATGGTGGGTGGACTCCGGTGCAACTCGCCATGTGTGTAAGAACAAGACCTTCTTCAAGACATTGAAAGAAGAAGAAGGAGATGTGCTTTACATGGGAAATGTTTCAAGTGTTCAAGTTAAGGGCAAAGGGACTGTGGAATGAATTTACTTCTGGAAAAACACTCACATTAAGAGATGTATATTATGTGCCAGAAGTTAGGAAGAATTTAATTTCTGTACCAATACTTAATAAGTTTGGGTTTAAGTCTTTATTTGAGGGAGATAAGTTTGTTCTCACTAAGGGTGGAATGTTTATAGGCAAAGGGTATTTCTGTGAGAACATATTCAAATGTAATGTTGCTAAAATTAATGATAATATTTATAGTTCTGCTTATATTGTTGACTCTTGTAATATGTGGCATTATTGTTTAGGTCATGTTAATTTTGGAAAATTAAATGATATGATGAATCTTGAATTAATTCCAAAGTCTATTGGTAATAATAAGTCTTGCACTACATGTATGATGACTAAAATAAAAAGACAGTCTTTCCCTAAAGTAGACAGAAGTTCAAGAATATTAGAATTAATTCATTCTGATGTTTGTGATTTGCATGGTTGGCCTACAATAGATGGTAAAAAGTATTTTGTGACTTTTATTGATGATTACACTAGATATTGTTATGTCTATTTAATGAATTCGAAGGATGAAGTTCTAGACAAATTTAAAATCTTTAAATCTGAAGTGGAAATTCAATGTGAAACTTTTATTAAATGTATTAGGACAGATAGAGGGGGAGAATATTATGATCCAAAATATTTTGAATCTGTAGGTATAATACATCAAGTAACTGCTCCTTATTCCCCACAACAAAATGGTATAGCCGAAAGGAAAAATAGGGTTCTTGTAGAAATGGTAAATGCCATGTTATCTTACTCTAGTTTATCTAGTGGATATTGGGGTGAAGCATTACTAACAGCATGTCATATATTAAATAGAGTTCCTAATAAAAGAAATAAGATAACCCCATATGAATTATGGAAGAAAAGGAAACCCAATCTAAGTTATTTGAGAGTTTGGGAATGCAGAGCAATAGTTAAAGTTCCAGAACCCAAAAGAAAGAAATTGGGTGAAAGGGGAATTGAATGTATCTTCTTAGGATATGCTAAAAATAGTAAGGCATATCGGATTTTAGTAATTGAACCAAATGATTCGTATCTTATCAATAAAGTAATTGAGTCAAGGGATGCAATTTTTCAAGAAGAAAGGTTTAGTTCAATTTCGAAAGCCAATGATATTTCTTTTTCAAATAGGAAGGAAAATCCAGAGGAAAAAGTTTCTAGTGAAAACACCATAGAAGAAATAGAACTTAGGAAAAGTAAAAGGGTTAGGAAAGCAAAAACCTATGGTTCAGACTTCTTTATGTTTCTTGTTGAAGGGACTAGAGAAGAGGTTGAAAATTATCTACCTATTTGTTTTAATTTAGAACATGATTCTAAAACCTTTGAAGAGGCTATGAAGTCTCAGGATGCTGCATTCTGGAAAGAGGCTATACAAGATGAAATGGATTCAATAATAGGAAATAGAACTTGGAAACTAGTAGACCTCCCTCTTGGTTCTAAACCTATTGGTTGTAAATGGATTTTCAAAAAGAAATTAAAAGTAGATGGATCTATAGATAAATTTAAGGCTAGGTTGGTTGCTAAGGGATTTACACAAAAAGAAGGAATAGATTATTTCGATACATATGCACCAGTTGCAAGAATTTCCACCATTAGAGTGCTTATAGCACTTGCTTCAATATTTAAACTTGTAATCCATCAAATTGATGTCAAAACAGCTTTCCTTAACGGAGAATTGGGAGAAGAGGTGTATATGACACAACTGGAAGGGTTTGTGGTTCCTGGTCAGGAACACAAAGTGTGTAAATTAATTAAGTCTCTTTATGGACTTAAGCAAGCCCCTAAGCAATGGCACAAAAAGTTTGATGAAGTAATTCTAGCAAATGGATATAAAATCAATGAATCTGACAAATGTGTTTATAGTAAGTTTCAAAATGGAATAGGTGTCATGATTTGTTTGTATGTAGATGATATGTTAATTTTTGGTACTGATATGAATGAAGTAAATAAAACAAAGAAATTATTGTCTGAACATTTTGACATGAAA
The DNA here is from genome assembly GCA_006871305.1 of Vachellia collinsii. NCBI lineage: Eukaryota > Viridiplantae > Streptophyta > Magnoliopsida > Fabales > Fabaceae > Vachellia > Vachellia collinsii. The sequence continues at coordinate 4,441 of QFDD01114534.1, forward strand.
GATATGGGAGAAGCAGATGTCATACTAGGAATCAAAATTATTAGGAATAACAATTGTCTTAGTCTTTCTCAATTTCATTACATTGAAAAGATATTAAAGAAATTTAGTTGTTTTGATTGTTATCCTGTTTCTACTCCATTTGATTCTAGCATGATGTTAGTACCAAATAAAAGTTGTCCAGTGAGACAACATGAATATTCAAAGATAATTGGATGCTTGATGTATGCTATGACATGTACAAGACCAGACATAGCATATGCTGTAGGAAGATTAAGCAGGTATAGAAGCAATCCAAGTGAGATCCATTGGCAAGCTGTGAAAAGAGTACTGAAGTACTTAAAACGAATAATTAACTATAGTTTGACCTATAGTGGTAATCCTTCAATTTTGTAAGGATATACAGATGCCAGTTGGATAACTTACTCAGAAGATCAAACTCATTGTCTTTCTCTTTGAATGCATACATAGAAAAAGCCAAACTATCACTTTGTAAAAGCCTTTGTTGTCTTGGCTTGAGTTTTGGGAGTGCAATCCATACTCAGGGGTCTCTATTGTATCCTGCAGGAAATTCGCCGGTTTACCCAACTTGCACCCTGTAATATAGGAATAGGTGGGGGCGAATTAAGCCTAAAAGAAAGTGTTGCCCACGCCTTGGAGACTTCGTGCACAACTTTCTTCTTCATCTTTTCTTCTTGTACTTTTCAGAGAGCCATTCCCACCAACAAACTCTATTCACAGCACGTTTTGGTTTTCTTACTTCTGAATCGTTTCCGAGTTTTACAGCCAACAGCAAAGTGGTCTTTCCAAAACCTCGTGGCCTTAAGAGCAATGCCATTTTGCAAAATATGTCTCATCATTATTCTTCTCTAGTTTGGTTGATTTCTGGTGTTATTATTTTTATTTAGATGAATGTCTTGAATTCCCCTTCTAGGCTCAATGATTCCACTGACATTCTGAAGAATACATAATGATATCTTTGTTCTTGGCATAACAGGAAAATAATTTAAGAACCCTTTGAGATTAAATAATAGGTTTGGAGCATAGGGATGCATGGAGCAAAATTAAGAACCTTTTTAAGAATCAATAATGAAATGAAGAATGTACTAGAATACAATTAAATCAATATTACATTGCAGAGACATTTGATAAATAGAGGAATAGGTTATGTCTCTGAATTTATGGAACGTGTTCGTGCTTTGCATCAATTAGGGATTTGAAAATGAGTAGGAAAGTGTCCTTAATATTTACGCTGTTGGTTGGAGTTTTAGGCACCAAGTCATTCCTCTTCCTTGGGATTAAAAATGAATCGAATGGATTATCCTTTTTTCAAATTTAAGAAAAAAAGAAGATTACAAGCTTTAATTCAAGCAATACATTATTATCTTATTCATTATTTAGTCAAAACTCGTTTTTTAAAAGGAAAAAAAGGACGTCGAAAATTATAAATTGCTATAACTTTTCTAAAATTGATGGCTGTTAGATATATCACTAGTACATTTCTTTTAACAATCTAATTGTAAGATCTTTATGGTATAAGATCATATTATTAAACTATACTGTCTTAACTGTAGGGCTAATATTTATCGAAATGTTTAAAAACTTTCATCATCATACCTTAACGTTTTAACTACAGAGGACATTCAATCCCTTTATATTTGATGTTCTAATAAATGTACCTTTATATTAGTGTCACTCTCATTAAGGATTCATGAAATGTTTTACTTTCTAATATATTTATTTGATATGAATGATGTGAATTGTTTTCTTAATTGAAATTAATATGAATAACTTTATATTTATCAGTTTCCTACGCATCATGCAGTAGAAGACACTCTATTTTTAATAGTGAAACATTTGCAAACTTATCTTAAAGGAAATATTTAAAAATGTGCAGCATTTACAATAAGTTTAATATTGAGTGTAATTGTAATGTTGGATAAATACATGAAATATATGTTATAAACAAGTAATAGACCTATCACATCAAATTAATTTACTCTTGAATCTAATGGATTTATTACATCAAACTGTGCAACACGCAACATGCTGGGGGAGTAATCGCTAGTTCATATAAAAAGAAACCCTCTCAATCCACGCACCTACACAACCTATAGCCAGGCTTTCACTTCCGAAGTGTCGCACTGACTCTACTTGACTGCCACTCACCTTGTCTTATTCTTCCGCAGCTACTATGAGAAACAATATTACCTTTTGAACGATCATAATTATCAGTTTTAAACTTAAGCTACTAAAATCAAAATGATAAGGATAAAAACTAAAGGCATTAAAAAAAAGTTCAGTTAGGAGAAACTAATCTATTTTTTTAGACTTAACTCCAGTTGCTTTCATTTTATCCACCTGCCGTTTCCTTTGCGCAACCCAAGATGCTCTTAATGCCGTCATCATTGACGTAGTGATAAGCTTTGCCAGTGCATAGACTTTGCCCGTGCCTGAAACGCTGCCGTTTGATTGCTGGGTGGCAGGGTGGGTTATGGAAGTTGATTTCCTGAATGTCCCATAAATATATTATTGTCGTTATCAACAACAAATTTAGTTTTTCAATTGAATCCATGTTTTATCTATTTATCATTCATAAATTATTCTAACACCATTTTATAATAATTAAATTAATTAGAGTTTGTAAGTTAAAAAGTTAATTCCCGTCCTCTTAGTTCCATATTGAATTATAGAGCACATGTACAGTATAGCATGCAAATATCAATTTGCATGATGTGTTTCTTCTCTAGATAAAAACGAGGGAAAATAGAAAATTTTATTGTAACTCTCTCATACAAAATGGAGTCAGTGAATAACATTTTAAATTTAAGATATGTGTAGATAAATTGATTTGCGTGAAAAAGTTTGGAGCATCACTTTATAAAGAACTTTCAAAATGGGTCCCATATTAAATTATAGAGCACGTGTACAGTGTAGTCTACAGAAATTTATTTGATGGATGTGGACAAAAAAACCAAAAGCAATGACTTTCTTACTTTCTATTCATGAATAAATTATCAACTTGCAATAATATCTTCAATATAGTAGCAAGATCGACCCGAACATATTTTTTCTTTTAGTTTGAGCAAAAATGAGATCCCATATAGAACTAAATATATACATATATAAGCCTCACTGTGTGGTGCAATTTAGACTTTTCTTCCGACATCAATTACTTTAAAGTATTTTTATAATCATATCTAACATTTCAAAAAAAAAAAAAAATTTAGTGCGTCTCACACCTTAAATTATTTTTTTAATAGCATCCAATACTTTAAAATATTTTTTGATGTATCCAACATTTAAATGTTAAAAATACTTTAAAGTGTTGGATGTAACTAAAAAAATATTTTAAGGTACCGAATATTTAACAAAATACTTTAATGTATCGGATGTTCTTAAAAAAATATTCTACAATACTGGATACCTTAATCATTTTTTTTTTAAATATAAGCATACTGAAAAATTGGATTTTAATCTAAAATATGATGATATATTGCACATATAATATGTCTTTGACACACACAATATATAATTTAAAGCACCCCAACGTCAATACGACCAATTTCAACTGTGGATAAGAACAACCAATAAGCCTATTCATAAAGTTGAAAATATGCTCCCTCCTATCCTATATCTTTATATCTAAACAAAGATACAAATAACTAAATTATGTAAGTAAAAGTTAGTTAAAAATTGATGGGAAATAATGAATATTAAAAATATATTTCATTGTTAAAATATTCTTATCTATAAAGAGTGTGTTTAAATAGGCAAGAATGAGTAGGGAAAAAAGCTATATGAGAAATAATTAATACGATGATATAATATACAATTAGTGAGGGCAAAAATGAAACAAAAATGTTGATTAAAAATTTCAGCCGTATTTTGAACGTATCTTATAAATTGGATCAAACTACTAAAAAAATTGTATCTTATATATAAGGCCGCAGAGAAAATATAATCAATAATTCATTCATGTTCAACGCTTAGAAATTTTGAAAGTACTTCAAATTAATAAACCAAAGAAATTTGATCAAAGAAAAGACTGCTTCGGTAGGCAAAGTCTGGGAGTTTGCATGTGGATCACATCACATGGGGTACCGTTATAAATATAGTCTCTTATGTTAGGAGCCCATATACCAACCTTTCACTGTTTCTTCATATAGCCTTCATCATCTTCTGTTTACACTTGTTCTTTCTTTCTCCTTCTTGCCTTTCTGCTTTAGTTTCTTCTCCCAACCCACCGTAATGCATCTCTAAACCCACCATTATGCAGTTCTCATGACTCCTTCATGCTTCCTCAATTCAAAACTCTGCCTCTCTTAACCATTTTGCTTCAGGATTGTGTCATGATTCTTGTGATGACTATCACCACAAGATTCAGTTTAAGAACTCATGTTATCCAAAGACAGCTTTATGGGGAAATGATTCAGATAGCTGCTTATGGGATGGGATCACATGTGACTCTATGTTTGGTCACGTGATTGGCCTTGATCTCAATTGCAGTTGGCTCCAAGGTCAGCTCCATCCAAACAATAGCCTCTTCCAACTTTCTCTTGTCTCCAAACACTCACCTTAGCTTTCAATGATTTTAATGGGTCTTTGACACCATCTCAATTTGGTGATTTTTCCACTCTCATGCATCTAAACTTAAGCTCCTCTCATTTTGTTGGTGAAATTCCTTCTAAAATTGCATAATTGTCTCAGTTGGTCTCTTTTGATTTGTCTTGGAATTATTTTTTCTTAGATGAATGGTTGAGTTTAAGACTTGAACCATCCACTTGGAAGAAGCTCATTCTAAACATAACTGATTTGCGAAAACTTGTTTTAGATTATGTAAATATGTCTGATTTTATTGGCCATTTGAAACATCTTAATCATCTGAATATAGAGGAATGTCATTTTGAAGGACAGGTTCATCTTGGTCTGAGGAATCTCACTCAACTAACTTATTTGAACCTTTGTTTGAACAAGTTTAGTGGTGAGATCACAACTCCTTTCAAACCTAATACATCTCTCATTCTTGCAGGTTGGAGATGATAATTTTTTTTTGTAAAATCTCTTCTCAAATCTCACAATTATCTAAATTGGTCTCACTTGACATGGCTTTTAATTTTGACAAGAACTGGAGTTCATTACTAAGATTTGAGCCTTCTGCTTAGGAAAAGCTGATTCTAAACACAACTAATTTAAAGGAGCTTATTTTATGTTATGTGAACATGTCCTCTGTTACACCAAACTCCTTGCTTCACTTAAGAATCTGTTACCCTCTTCGATCAATCTTTATCTTGGGAGTACTTCTTTGCAACGTGATATAACAAATGCCATTTCATATTTAAGAAATCTTAAATATCTAGATTTGAGATGAAATACAAATATTAAAGTTTAGCTTTCAAAGCTCAATTAGAGCTTAATAATGGGGTTGTATCTCCCTGGCATCCCTTTCTTCGGAGAAGTACCAAATTCAATAGGTCAATTGAAGTCTCTTGAAGGAGGTTACATCTTTCATTTTGCCAATTTGAAGGGTCTATTCCTCTAAGTTTCAAGAATATTACTCAACTCACTAGTTTGGACCTTTCCTCAAACAAATTTAGCGGTGGCGTCTCATTTCTCTCATCACATGTAACCTTCACATCATTATATCTTTTCAAGAATAGCTTTAGCGGTCAAATCCCATTAACACTTTCAAACTTTGAACATCTTTGCTACTTACATCTTTCATTAAATAATTTTAGTGGTGAAATACCAAATGTGCTTGGAAAGCTTATTGAATTAGAATATTTGATGCTTAATAATAATGACTTCAGTGGTCAATTCCCTTCATCCCTTTCAAACACAAGTGTTAGATTTCTTGATATTAGCTTCAACAAGTTACAAGGAAATCTCTTGATCCCATTTTATGGAGTTGAATTAATTTTAGTCTCAAACAATAAATTTAATGGAGACATTTCCTTTTTGTTTTGCAATACAAGCTCACTTGAGATGCTCAACTTGTCACACAACAACTTGTCAGGACCTATTTCACAATGTCCTGTTGGCCTCCCCAATCTCTCTGTTCTAGACCTACAGATGAATGATTTTTCTAGAACTCTGCCAAACAATATTTGAAAGAGCAATGTGTTGCAAACATTACATTTCAATAGCAAATGGTTCAAGGGATTGTTGCCTCACTCTTTAGCTCTTTGTAACCAATTAGAAATTTTTGAGGTTGGACACAACAAGAGTAGGGATACATTTCCTAGTTGGTTTGATGATTTGACTGAGTTACAAATGCTTGTTTTAGTAGAGAATAGGTTTCATGGGGCCAGCCATTTCTAATTTCAATAATACGAAGCATCCATTTCCTAAATTAAGGATTTTTTACCTTTCCAACAATCATTTTCATGGATCTTTGCCAACAACACACATCATGAGGTTTGAAGAAATGATGAAAACAAATAATGTTGAAGCTAATTCACAATATATGACAGGCCAAAATCATTCAAAATATATAGATTCAGTGATTATCACTTAGAAGGGTTATACCAAAGAGCTGGTAAGAATTTTGAAATTATTCACTACTATTAACTTGTCAAATAATGGATTTGATGGGGAGATTCCAAAAGCCATTGGAGAGCTTCATGCACTAATAGGGCTTAATCTCTCCCATAATAGAATCACCGATTCTATTCCAAAGTCCATTGGAAAATTAACAAATCTAGAATGGTTAGATTTGTCATGCAACAAGCTCGATGATGAGATTCCTGAAGCAATGACAAACCTCAAATTTCTTGCTGTTTTGAACCCTTCACACAATCAGCTTGAGGGGACCATACCAATATGTAAATAGTTTGATACTTTCCAAAATGATTCATATGAGGGAAATTTGGAACTGTATGGTGTTCCATTGACAAAATCTTGCAAAAAGGATGAAGGAAAATCACCTACATTGATCTTTGATTATTGTAACATCCCGAAATTTGACCAATGAGTGTGAAATTTAATTGAGACTTTGAGAAGCCAATTACAAAAGTTTGGACAAATGTGAATAAATTTTGGGCCAAAAATATTTTTTAAGGATATTATTTCATTTCTAGGAAATTAAAAAAAATAAGTAAAGTTGCTCAAAATTTATGGTAATAATTATTTTACATGTAGAGAGTCAAATCAGGGGAAGGGTTACTTATGGGGATTATTGAAGGAAGAAAAAAATATAGCGGAAGAAAACGTGTCTCCACTGGTTCACGCTTGCCACACACGTGGCTAAAAGTTTCACATGCTTTCTCCTACGCCTAGAGCTCAGCTTCTGCATTCCTTTCTTCACTCTCCGTCATTTTCTCTTTAACCAGCAAACGAGAATGGAAAACAGAGTGAGAGATAGCGACAGAGAGAGCGAGAGAGTGTGAGACCGTGAGAGAAGGAGAAATCTCCGGAACAGTGACTGGAGGACGCATGCAACAACGGATTCTAACTCAGGTGAGCTTGGTTTCTTCATCTCCATCTCTGAATCTGTTTTTCTGGGTTATTGAGCTTCTAAACAGTTGAGCAAACCGAGGAATATCTTTGATTAGCTTAAGGGATGTTTGAATCTGTGCTCCTTCAAGCTGGATAATTCCTTGCATGTTAGGAATGGGTTGCTGGTTCTGCTACTGTGGATGCGTTTATACATATATGTGTTGGATGTGGAATTAAGAACTGATGGAGAACAAAGAATATATATATATATATATGTGAGTGGGTCTTTGAATGAGATACATATATTTATATAGGTGCATGCTCCCTGTACTGTGCATGTCATTTTTCTGAGTCTTGGGAAGCTGAAAAATCAGAGTTTCGTTTTGCTTCTGTTAGCTTCTGTTTTCCCTCTCAGCTCTCTGGACCGAAGATGAAATTACAGCTGGGTATGTGGGAAAGGTGTATATGCTAGTTTAGTTTCTGTAAGTGTGTCCGTGTATGTGTGTGTGTGTGTGTGTATAGAGGCATTTGAAAGCTGGAACAAAGGTCTTTGGCATCTAGAAATATATGCATGCGTGTCTGGTATGTATATATATATGTATGTTTAAATCTGGAATTACACGTAAGCACGCAAAATCGTTGGAAACAAGGATGAAGAAAGGACATACAAATATATAAACACATACATACAATTGGCTGTGAGAAGAAATACACACACACACACACACGTTGGAATTAGAGTTTAGGTGCTTAGATAATTTTTCATTGTATTTCTTGTTATTGAGCTGAAAGTACCAAAAGCAAGGATTTATTTTCTAAGAAAGTACATACATATATATATATGAGTATGGATCTGTGAGTAGATATATATATATATATGTATATGTATGAGTGTAGGCGTTGCTGTGTATGTATGTTAGTAATTAAAGTGATTGAGTTTAATATATGGCAGTTGGAGAATTTTGTGAGGATTTTAGGTGGAGGATGAAATCTGCTCAACCCTTTTGGTTTTGGATTAAAATTCTGGTTGTTATGATTAATGAGTAAGTGTTAAGGTGAATAAGGAAATTATATATGAAGGGGAAAATCTTGGAGTTCGAATGGTTAAGCTGTAATCATGAGCTTCTAACAGAGAGGAATAATCATGGGATTATCCTTAAAATTTAGGATTTGGTTATGATTAATTATCAAAAAGGATATCTCAAGTTGCTAGAAATTTTTATGAGAAGAAAGGATTTTATAAATTGAAATGGTTTATAACAAAATTATGCCACTACCTAATCCTTCTTGAAGCTTCAACAGTATGCATATGTAAAATACATGTGCATGTGACGTGTGCCTATATATATACTGTGAAGTTAAGTTTAAAATTTCTTGGAGTATTTGACAAGAATTAAATAATAAAGTTTGAATGCTTAAATGATTGGAAGAATACATAGAGAGCTTCAAATAGAAGTTTGAACCATTGCATTTGAAATATTATGGAATAAGTTATTGATTTTTCAAAGTAATTAAAAAATTCAAAAGCCAAAGAAATAAAATTAAATAATGTAAATAGGTAGAAATGGGATTAGCAGAAAACGATGAGCTAAATTAAGCTCGATAAACGTATAATTAACATGATATTATATGTGTATGGTTATAGGATTTGACATCTGCTTGAGCATCCCAAGGAAGACTAGAAAAGGGAATATCGATGAAGGTAAAAGTAAACGAAGGGAGACAGGTAGAAACCCTTTTTATCCTATTATCATGTATTTAATTCTGCATGCTTGTTTGTGCCATATTTGTTATACGTGCTGTGTTGGTGATCATGATTGTACTGTATATGCTTGGTGTGCGGAAGTCCTTTCAGATAGGTCCCTCAAGCCATGGTAAAACAGAATTTGCTTAGTGTGCGGAAGTCCTTTAGGATAGTTTCCCCCAAACCATGAGTAAAGAGATGATACAGTACTTGCTTGGTGTGCGGAAGTGCTTCGAGATAGTTCCCTTGAGCCATGTGTAAAGAGATCTTACAGTTCTTGATTGGTGTGCGGAAGTCCTCCGGGATAAGTTCCCCAAGCCATGTGTAAAGAGATGTTGCAGTTCTTGCTTGGTGTGTGGAAGTCCTACGGGATAGTTCCCCCGAGTCATGTGATTGAATTATTGCTGTATCAATGAAAAGTTGGAATTTCATGATATGTTTTGAATGCCGTATGAACATATGGCTTGTATTTACATGATTGTGAATTATATATATGACTATATGATAAACTGTGGTTTCTATGAGATTTTCGAATCTCACCCTCCCTTTCCACAAAATACAGTTAAAGCGGGTAGTTCAAGTGACACAGAAGTCGTGACTAAAGAGGCATAGAATGTGAGAACAAAGAAGAATGAAAAAGATTAAAGAACCCCCTTTACATAAAATTTTGGTCTAAATTAGTAGTTATGGATTTATTTTAATATATTCCTGGATGATTTAAATGCTCATATATTTATGATTGTACAAATTATGTACATAATAATATGAGCTAGAAGGTAATTACTCAGCGGAAGTGTGGTGAGCCCATAACCCATAGGTCCCAGAATCAAAACCTGGCTTAGTGAATACTTTAAAAACAACTTTATATAAAAGTTGTTTAAAAAGTTTAAAATTTTTCAGAAAATCCCATTCTAACACATTAGGTTAAAAGGGGTGTGACAATTATGATGAGAAATTTGAATTTGGCTGGAAGCTAGTCCTTGGGATATGGATGTGGAATGGTATTTGAAATCTTCATGATGGTCTTCATGAAAAGCCTTAATGGCTTGTCAGGACTTTTGAAAGCCAATCCAACAAACAAGCCGAAGAAGAAGAAGAAATAAAGCTCATGCTAATTGAAGTTTGAATTACCTAAAGAATGTGGCCTTGTATTGTGTTGCAAGTAATTGTTCTTTTATCTTTTTTGTTCTTTGTTTGACTAGTTGTGTCGTGTTTGTTATTTTGTTTATGTAAATTTAAGTGACTTGTTATCTCTGCTTTTTTTTTTTAAGGTGAATGAAGTATGTATAAGTTTGAGTCCAAAAAATTGTATTTCATATTAGCACATATGAACAACTTATGTTATTTTTTATTATTTCTTTTGAACGAGCACAGGATATGAACAATGAATATTATTTTTGGAAGATTCAATTAAAAAAAATTAAATTTACACTGAGACTGATTCAAAGGGTTTATATTTTTATTCTTTTTCTTCATGGCATCCGATAAAGGAGTTTTTTTTTTTTTAAGATTATAGTTAATTTACTAACAACGGGGAAACAACTATTTTTTAAAATAGACAACCAAAAAAATTTCAAATTTTTTTTACAACATTCAAAATAAAATAAGTAGACAGCTACACTTTTCTTCATGCACGTATTAAAATTGAAAATACATTAAAAATGAGAAGAAAGATAAAATAAGCTTCTATCAAGGCTGTCAAACGTGATAGCCCCTTCATCGATAATAATAGGGTAAAGGACCATTTTCCCTGGAAGTAGCCATATTGGATCATTGAATATCCGGAAGTTTTTTTGGGACCAAATTTGCCCCAGAAGTTGACAAAATGTAGCATTTTTGACTTGGCCTAACGGATAGTTAACACTCACTGTGAAAAAGGTAATAGGGTGGCATAAGATTTCCATGCTGGCACCTTGCATGGATAACACGTGTGGCTTAATGGCTTAGGTGGTGTGCTATGCTGCTGATCGGTAAAGAAACTGTGGAAAGATAATCCAAAACAAAAAGCCCAAGTTGACTGAATCCCTAGTTCGCATGCGAGAGAGAGCAGAGCAAATTTTTGACGCATGAAAGTGGGGCGCATGTGCAAACAGCTGCCATAGCTCAGAGATTCATCCTAAAGTGAGGTACGGAATCTGTATTATCAAAGTAAATGGGTTTCACACTTTGCTCTTTGTCCGTTTATGCATTATAAAACGCTTTCAACTATGAGTAATTAATTTAGGATTAAGGTTTAATGGAGTGTGGTGGTTACGGTGGTCCCAAAGCTAGTAAAGATGATGACTTCAACTTTTTACAGAGTTTAAGGGGTGACTTTGGTTCTTTAAGTAATTTCATTGATGATGAGTTTGGTGAGAAGAATGCAGAAGTGGAAATTGGTAATGTAGGTCATGATAATGGAGAAAACGATGGCTTTAGTGACAATAGTGAGGCTCTGAACAGTGAAGGGAACAGTAGTGAGGATGATGATGAAGATGATAATGTAAGATCCAAAGGGGAGTTGGTGTCGGCAGATGCTGGTGATGATGGCAGTGAGCATGAAGACGATGACTTTGGCACAACTGACACTAATGGGCCTCCAATGGAAGTGAGAGTCCAAGAAGATGTTATTGGGTCAAGGCCCTCCTTCTTCATGTTGGGTGGGACATATGCAAATAAGAATGAGCTTGTTTGTGCAATAGATGATTATGCCATACTTGTAGGAGTGAAGTTAAGGCTGGTTAAAAGTGAGCCATTGAGAGTGAAAGCCAAATGTCAAAAGGGATGCCCATTTGTCTTATATGCTTCCAAAGATGGGTCAAATCCTGGGCTAGTAGTTAAAACATTATTATTAGAGCATAGTTGTAGTAGGGTTTTTAAGAACCCTAGGGCAAAAGTGAGGTGGTTGGCGGCCTATTTCAGAAGGAAGGTTCAAGAGAGACCAAAATATAAAGTTGCAGACATGAAGAAAGATGTAGAACTTGACTTGAAACTGAATGTGAGCAAATACAAGTGCAAAAGGGCAAAGAGGCTAATTATGGAAGAGTTGGAAGGGGGTTACATTGATGAGTTCAACAATTTGGAAGCATATTGCCATGAGTTGGAAGGCTGGGCAAGTTTTTTTTATTTGTGTTTCTTCTGTGCATATTTATTAATTGTGTTTTTTCTGTTTATGTAACATAGAGTGGGTGGAAGGCAGGTTGTGGGCCCATTATTGGGGTAGATGGGACCTTCCTCAAAGGAAATGCTCAAGGCATTTTGCTAACAGCTATCGGACTTGATTCAGATGATTCCCTATTTCCTAACAGCTATCCGATGTGGAGACTCGATTCCCTATTCCAAATGAGAAACAAATTATGACAAGTAGTATTTCTAGTAATTCCACCCATAATGCGTCTCGTATCGTCCAGTATCGCGGTGATGGATCTACTTCTTCGACTCCTATTGATTTGCCATACTCTCCTCCTGGTCTCACATGGAGAGGACAACCAACTATGACAACATCACACCTTTTGGCCAAGCGAGACAACATGATTGCATCAACTTCTAGAAAGAAGATGGCAGCAATGAGAGGAAGGGGTAGGGGATAGGGGATTTATGTATGTTTTTGTATATGTTCATGTAAACTCAAAAGAAGATGTCTGTTTGCCTTTTGTATAATCATGTATATGATTATGTTTGTCTTTGGACCTAGTACATGAACAATGTAAATTAATGATGCACTTAATAGATGTCCTTCACCAAAGTCTTGTTCATTTAAAAAAAAAAAAAATTCTCTACTGCTGTTGCTGTTGAATTTATTTGTAGGCTGACAATTTTTTTTTTTTTTTCTGTTGAAAAGTTTATTTCCTGTAGCACTACTGTCTTGTTGTCTCAGGGAGGTGACTGCTTAACTAATATGTATTATGTGGTTATTTCCATGTATTGATTAACTCTCTTGATACTAAAAGACGTATTTTTACAATTTAAAACCTACATATTAGTTAATCAAGCTTGGAAGGAGGTGAATCAAGCTTGGAAATGGTAAAAGTTTGAGATTGTTTTTTACTGTTTTTTTTCACTTCAAACTGATATTTCTTGTTTGCTCGCCAAGAGTAAAGATAAAATATGATATGAAAGATATACCTTTCTTGTTAAAAGTTCAAGCAATGTTAAGCCTCATTTATAGAGAGGATAAATGAAGCCTCATTTGTATTATCTTCCAATGATATAGTTTAAATGACTTTCATTATATTTTTCTTCATTTTTCTGCATTGCAATCTTCTCCAGTATAATTAAACATAGTTCAACTATGAAAAAAGGATGAGCGTCTTGTCTTTGGCATCATTTTTTGGAATGATTTAAGTGTAATACAAAAGCTAGCCTCTCTTTGATACAAGCTGATAGTCATATCAGATTTCTCTACGAAAACTGATATTTTCTTTCTAGGCTTTCATCGTCCATTTTTATATACTTCATTGTGATAACAGTGTAATTGCATTGAAGTGACTTTAGAGGAGTTTACAGTGTAATTGCATTAGCTATAAACTTAATTCAGAGGAGTTTACAATTTAAAAACCCACTTTCTTCGAAGGCTCTTTAACATACCAAGCAAAGTCTTTACTATCTAACATTACATCGTATTTGAATTCAAAACGCAGCTCCCATAATACTATTTTGTTTCAATTACAAAGTCAAAAGGCATTTGGGGACATCTAATTATATAGTCAACAAGTATTTCAATAACAAACATCTAACCTTCAATATCACTTACAACACAACAAAAAAAACACAAAGACCATGTGAGGACCAAAGCACATAATGCAATTCTCAATCTACTTTCATAATTCTTCATCCTTGCAATTATGCTAGCCAACTCAGCTACAACATCACCCCGTAATTCTTCTTCCCCATTTCCTCTCCTTAGCCTCAAATTCTCATCATATAAGCTATCAACATGGCCAAGCAATTCATTGATCACCACAATGGACCTCTCACCCATTTCATCATCATGCCATTGAAAAAACCCACATCCTCCTCCCTGTTGATAAAAAGAAACATACTAGATCTGAGTCCATCAATTGCAAAGCTCACAGACATTTTTGGAAATAAAAAAAAGCCCATACCCACCTGTTGATAATTTTGGCAACTATAGAATTTCCTTCCCGGGTTAATGTCAATCCATGAAGTGCAAAGAGGAGTGACAATGCCACAATAACAGATCTGAGTCGGACCATCGTACTGTAGCTCTCTACCACGACGTCTCAACAGTGTCACCCTCCTCCTCAATCGCCTCGTCACTGTCGTTGAAGAACCTGTGGAGTCACCCATCGCTTATCTTTTGTTTGAACTGTTGCTACGCTTCTGAGTCGGCCATTGCTTATCTTCTGAGGAGTCAGCTTGCTCTTCTATCCTCCACTTCGTTTAATGCTTCTGCGTTCTCACGGAAGATGCAAACCCATTCCTTTGTCATTTTTCCTTGCACCAAAAATGGCGTGGAAACTAACGTGGCTGTGTATCCCACGTGGCAAACGAGCGTTAACTATCCATTGCTCCAGGTCGAAAATGCTACGTTTTAACAACTTCCAGGGCAAATTTGGTCCCAAAAAAACTTCCGGATATTCAATGCTCCAACGTGGCTACTTCCAGGGTAAAAATGGTCCTTTACCCATAATAATAAGCTTCTCTATTGTTCACTGCAACGTCCGTCCTCTCTAGTGCTTGATTCCTGTTGTTCAATTTTATAAAGAAAACCTTGATCTGATGAGTTGAAAGGAAATTTGCCACGTTTGATAACTCATGATTGAGTGAAGCATAATAATATAAAACTGAAAATATAAGGGATTAAGTAATAGATGAATAAAAAATTCAAAAACTAAGTCGTACTGAGTTATAATTGAAGAAATGAATAATAAGTGAGTCAAAAATTAAAGGATTAAAACATTGATTTTTTCAATAATTTTTATTATTATTTTTTCACTATGGCATGCTAGAAAAAAATGTGACTAAGGGGTTGCTTGCCATATTACAATAATTTTCATTATTTTTCACATTAAATGGAGACAGATGACACGAGAGGAGAAGACTTTGATTGACCAAGAGGGAGAGCTCAGACACTGTCATGACGTACATATGGGAAGCAGAGCTGGGGATTTAAATGTTCTCTCACGTCCATTTCTTGTTAAAATACATGACAAGATAAGTCTCTCATGTCCGTTAACAAAATGAACAACAAGGAACAAAAAATCAAACTGGTTCGACTGATGAACCAGTCCGGTTTAATGAAAACCGGGGACTGGGTTGACCCGGATCAACCCGGTCAACCAGGTAAAAAATCGGGTTGACCGGGTCACATATATTTTTTTTTACTTTTTTTTTAAATGTGATTCCTTTGCTTTTTTTTTTTTTGAAAATTATGTTAAGGTCCCATGCAAAAAAATTAATATTAGAAAGGTCTTAAAAGGTTTTATTAACAAGTAAAAGAGCATTATTGACAAGTGAATGAGTTATAAGTAGCAACTTTTGAAACCTTTCTGATATTAATTTTCTTGTGTAGGACCTTAATGCAATTTTTCTCTTTTTTTATTGTTTTTATTAATATTTAGTGACAAAGAGAAGAATTAGATGGTGTTTCTTCCTTTCCTTTTTTTTTTACTACAAACATGATTTTTTTTATGATTGATTCTTAACGTTTTATGGTTGATAAATGAATTTTAATGATGTTTTTATTATGAATAATTATTAATTACAATAACTAAAAGATTTTAATTAATAAAGATGAATATTTTGAAATTAAACATTATTAAAAGTATTATATTTTAATATTATCAATTAAATGTCATTATTTTAATAGGTCAGTCTGACCCCGGTTTGACCCCGATCTGACCCATTAACCCTTGACCCACTACCTCGACCGGTTCAGTGGCCGGTCCGATTTTTTGAACCTTGATGAACAACAAAAATGGAATTGAGAAACAGCCGTCCATCCTTTCTATAAAAAAGGATATGAAATGCTAACCCTTTCTTGTTCGTTTTATTTAACGGATGTGAGTAGATTGTCGCTCAAATCCGTGCTTGAAAACGAAAGTTAGAGGAAGTCTTCTCACATCCGTTTGGCCTAGACAATGCAAAAGCTTCCTTCTGTTGTAGTGTAAGGATGATACTTTAATTGTAAAAAGGTGATTTGAGAAGAGAGCTTCTATAACAAAGGGAAAAAAACACTTGAGCTCTATTTGCAATTTCAAGTGCACAGAATTTACAATTATAATTATTGGGAATATCAATTATTAATTAGAATCATTGATAAAATTATTGATAGGATTTGTCCAAAGAACCTTTGTTTGAACTTCACCATATGATGAATTTTCTACACCAATTTTGAGATTGATATAGAAAGTCAACATCGGTTTAACACAATTGCTATAAAAAGTGGCCTTCACAGGTATAGAAACTAGAAAGTTAACTAAAATGTTTTAAAAAAAATTGACAACTTTCTACACAAAGTTGTAAGTAGAACAGCTAGCGTAGAAAATGAGTTTTTTTTTTTAAAAAAAAAATAGGTAGGTGTTTTAATTATTGTTTTAATTTTATTTATAAGTCACTTTTACTATATTTCATACAGATTAAGAAAAACCTTAAACCTTGTAACTTTATCTTATAATTTAACAACTTTTCAACTTTATCCCTATTTAATACGTACTATAACATTGAGAGAAAGTCAACAATAATAATTTAAGGGTAAATTTGTACATTGATAAAAAAATTTAACTAGTTGACTTATAAATAGGATCAAATAAAAACTTATCTTTCTACCCTATAAATGAGACTAAAGGAATATTTACAATCTAAAAACAATTCAAGAGTTTTACACAGCATTCAAAATAAAATAAGTAGAAGGCTATGATTCTTCTCGCAAGCATTAAAATTGAAAATACATTAAATTGATAATATAAAAAGCAAGGATAGTCATAAAAAAAATTAAACATAGCAACTACTTCATATTAAAGAAAGGGTAAAGTAGCACCCATCATCCTAATCTTATTTCTCAAGTATATCCATTATCCTAATTTTTTTTTTGTACAATTTTGTCCCTCATGTTTTAAATTTGGTGTTATCCCATCCATGGTTAACCTACCTCTAACATCCGTTTACACGTAGGCAATTTTTTAAAAAAACTTTCGCCAAGGTAGGTGATGTGGATGATATCTGGTCGATTAAAATTTCCACATAAGCAATTTAGCATTTTTAGTCCCAGGAAACCTTTCCCCATTATTAAACCCTTGAGTGAAAAATATTGGGTGAAATAATATGGCAGTAGTGGAGCTTTTCCACATCGTTAAACCCTTGAGCGAAAAAAGTTCCCAATTTTTGCCATTAGGTGAAAAATAGAAAAAACAGCAATGAAAGATGAGAGAAGGAAACAAAATCTGGTGAAAAGCATTGGAATGAACAATTGAAACGTAAGATTCAGTTTGTATTGTTGTTGGTTTTCTTCTAAGGTCACACTGTAGCCCTCAAAGGCAAAGAGAGTTTACTTATGGAGTTTTTTAAATTAGAAAATGTCAGGAGATGCAAATCTGTGGGATTATGTGGAATGGGATGATGTTCTAGTTGATGATGATGTGTCGATCGATGATGATGATGTGGTGTTCCATGTGTCGGTCGACAAAGATTATCTACAGGCTATGGATTCGTGTGATCTCGAAGTCAGGATGAAGAAGCTACCTCGAGGTATAGGAGTTGATGTCGAAGATCATAATGGCTAAGTGTTTATATAATAATCTTATATATTGTTTAAAGCTGTGATTTCATTATCGTGTGTATCTAAAGCACATAATCTGCACTTTTTCTTTGTTACAATAGATGCTCTATCTTCCCCTTATAGGGAGGGGGAAGTTTCACTAACTAAGGAATGTGAAGGTCAGGAGGGAGAGTCAAGAAGTGAGGAATCAGAATGTAAGGAGGGAGAGTCAGTAAGTGAAGAATGTGAATATGAGGAAGAGGTAAGGAATCATGGATAAGAGGAACCACCATTCTTCACCTTTGGTATGGCTTTTGCCAACATTAAAGATGTTAAGAAGGCAATTAACCAATATGTAATAACAAAAGGGGTTAAATTGAGAATTTTGAAGAGTGAGGCCTCAAGAATTAGAGTTAAGTGTGGAAAGGGTTGTCCATTTGTTTTTTTATGTTTCAAAAGAGGGAGACAACACTATATTGAAAGTCAAAACTTTGTTCCAGGAGCACAGCTACCTTAGGGTATATAAGAACCCACGAGCCAATGCAAAGTGGTTAGTTGAGCATTTTAAAAATAAGATTCAAGAAAGATCACAATATAAAGCAAGTGATATGAAAAAGGATGTTGAAGATGAGTTTAAGCTTCATTTGAGCATCCATAAATGTAAGAGGGCAAAGAAGTTGATAATGGAGGAAATGGAAGGAAGCTATAAGGATGAGTTTGGGAATTTAGAAGCTTATTGCAATGAGTTAAAAATTTCAAACCCAGGTTCGAATGTTAGTATTGAGATGAGCAAAGAAGTATCAGAAAATGGAAGAAGAGTATTTGGTAGAATGTATGTGTGCTTTAATGCTAGTAAGGCATGATTGATGCTCTTTTGATTTTATTTTTGTTGGATATGTTAATATTTTATTTATAAGATTATAATTGGTTAATTGTTCTATTTTTTATTGGTTGGTTGGAATGTCGGTTGTAGGCCATTTATTGGGCTAGATGGAAACTTTTTAAAAGGTAAAGCAACAGGTATTCTCCACATAGCAATGGTGATTGACGCAAATGACTCTTTATATCCAATTGCATTTGGATTGACCCAACAAGAGAATAAAGTGAGCTGGAAATGTTTTTTGCAATGGCTTAAACAATCATTAGATCTTAGGGATGGATCAAAAGTGACGTTAATGTCAGATATGCAAAATGTAATTAATGGTACTTCACCAAATTTTAGCCTACCATATTTTATTTTGATAAATTGAGTTTTTCTTTTTACAGGGGTTACATGTCGCTGTTGAAGAGGTTTTACCTCATTCTAAACATAGATTATGTGCCATACATATTTATGCAAATTGGAGCAGACGGTGGAAAGGATGTGAGATGCAAAAAAAGATTCTTCTCCTATGCGTGGAGCTCCTTTGAATAGCAGTTTAAGGACAACCTTAAAGAACTAGGGGAGTTAAATAGACAAGTAGCAGAATTAGCTTTTTCTTTTGGGCCACAACATTTGGTGAGAGCATATTTTACCAGTATGAGACAATCATAGATTGTGGATAATAATATTAGTGAAAGCTTGAATGCATGGATAATATTATAGTGGAAGCATATTTTAACAACATTGCACAATTGTCTCAATTGGTCTCTTTTGATTTGTTTTGGAATTATTTTTCCTTGGATGAATGGTTGGGTTTAGATTTGAACCATCCACTTGGAAGAAGCTTGTTCTAAACATGATTGATATGCAAGAACTTGTTTTAGATAATGTTAATATGTTCTCCATAGCACCAAGCTCCTTGTCTTTGCTCATGAATTTGTCATCCTTTTTGGTCTCCCTTAGACTTTCTGATAATGAGTTGCAGGGAAATAGTACAAGTAACATTTTTTGTCTAGAAAACCTTCAACAATTAGATTTATCAAATAATAGAAATATCAATGGTCAACTTCCAAAGTCCAATTGGAGCTCTCCTATGTCACATTTAGATCTTAGTAACACAAACTTCTTTGGAGAGGTGCCCAATTCTATTAGCCATCTGAAACATTTTAATCATTTGAATCTACAAGCATATTCTTTCGAAGGGTGGGTCCCTCTTAGTTTGAGGAATCTCACTCAACAAACTTATTTGAACCTTGCTCCAAACAAGTTTAGTGGTGAGATCTCATTCCTTATAAACCTAGAACATCTCATATCCTTACAGCTTGAGGAAATAATTTTTTTGGTGAAATCCCCTCTAAAATTTCATAATTGTCTAAATTGATCTCACTTGACATGTCTTCAAATTTTAATGAGAACGAGAGTTTATTGCTAAGATTTAAGTCTTCTACTTGGGAAAAGATGATTCTAAACACAACTAATATAAGGGAGCTTAGATTAGATAATGTGAACATGTCCTCTGTTACACCAAACTCTTTGTTTCTCACTCAAGAATTTGTCATCCTCTTTGATTGTTCTTTCTCTTGGTAGTACTTCCCTACAAGGTGATATAACAAATACCATTTTGTGTTTAGAAAATCTTGAAGTTCTAGATTTAGGAGGGAATACAAATATTGAGGTTCAACTTTCAAAGATCAGTTGGAGCTCAATAATGGAATTGTATCTCTATGGCATCCCTTTCTCCGGAGAAATACCATATTAAATAGGCCAGTTGAAGTCTCTTGAAGGGTTAGATCTTTCATTTTGCCAATTTCAAGGGTCTATTCCTCCAAGTTTCAAGAATCTCTCTCAACTCACTATTTTGGACCTTTCTTCAAACAAATTTAGCGTTGGGGTCTCATTTATTTCAACACTTGCTCAACTCATTGCTTTGGACCTTTCCTCAAACAAATTTAGTAGTGAAGTCTCATTTCTGTCAGCACTTATAAATCTCACTTACTTAAATCTTTCCAATAATAGTTTTAGAAGTCAAATTCCATCTTCCCTTTCAAAATTTGAACATATTTACAACTTAGATCTTTCGATAAATAACTTTAGTAGTGAAATATGTAACATCCTGAGGTATTGTCCCAGTTTAGCCGCCCATAGGCAGAGGGTTTTGTTCTTTTGGGATCCTATAGTTACCCAACAGGTGCCTCAGATGTCAAAGGCCACGCCTCGACTATATATGGCCTTCACTCTGGATGAGTCCAACCAATGTAAGACTTAAGTGCACCCTGCCTACTACGTCTCTCTTCCCTTTTTACCACTTTGTGGTCCCTCAGGATGTTAAGTCCCTAGCAGGGCTTGGTGTTACACTCTTCCCACCAAAAGAAAGAGTCGTCCTCAGCTTTGATACCATATTGCAACATCTTGAGGTATTGTCCCTGTTTAGCATCCCGTAGGCACAAGGTTTAGTCCTTTTGGGATCCCATAGTCACTCAAAAGGCGCCTCAGATGTCAAAGGCCACGCTTCGACTATATATATGGCCTTTACTTTGGACGAGTCCAACCGATGTGGTACTTAAGTGCACCCTACCTACTGCGTCTCTCTTCCCCCTTCACCCACTTTGTGGTCCCTCAGGGTGTTAAGTCCCTAGCAGCGCTTGGTGTTACACTCTCCCCACCAACAGAAATAGTCATCCTCGGCTCTAATACCATATTGCAATATCCTAAGGTATTGTCCCTATTTAACTGCCCGTAGGCACAAGGTTTAGTCCTTTTGGAATCCTATAGTCACTCAAAAAGTGCCTCGAATGTCAAAGGCCATGCCTCGACTACAAATATGGCCTTCACTCTGAACGAGTCTAACCAATGTGAGACTTAAGTGCACCCTGCCTACTGCGTCTCCATTACCTCTTCACCCACTTTGTGGTCCCTCAGGGTGTTAGGTCTTTAGCAGCGCTTGGTCTTACACTCTCCCCACTAACGGAAAGAGCCGTCATCGGCTCTGATACCATATTATAATATCATGAGGTATTGTCCCTATTTAGCGGTCCATAGGCATAGGATTTTGTTCTTTGAAGATCCCATAGTCACTCAAAAGGCGCCTCAGATGTCAAAAGCTACGCATTGACTACATATATGGCTTTCACTTTGGACGAGTCTAACCGATGTGGAACTTAAATGCACCCTGCCTACTACGTCTCCCTTCCCCCTTCACCCACTTTGTGGTCCCTCAGGGTGTTAAATCCTTAGCAGCGCTTGGTGTTACAAAATACCTAATGTGTTTAGAAAGCTTAGCCAACTAGAATATTTGAGGCTTAATAATAATAATTTCAGCGGTCGAGTCCCTTCAAGACTTTCAACACAAGCGTCACATATCTTGATCTTAGTTTCAACACGTTACAAAGAAATCTCTCGATCCCATTCTTTGGAGCTGAATTGTTTTTAGTCTCAAACAACAAAATTAGTGGAGACATTTACTTTTTTTTTTTTGCAATGCAAGCTCACTTCAGACACTTAACTTGTCTCACAACAACTTGTCAAAACCTATTCCACAATGTCTTATTGAACTCCCCAAACTCTATGTTCTAGATCTACAGATGAATGATTTTTCTAGAACTTTGCCAAACAATATTTCAAAGAACAATGTGCTGCAAACTTTGCATTTCAATAGCAATTGACTCAAGGGATCTAATTGAGACCTATATTTACATGCTTTTCCTGCCTATTGTTGGGCATTATGTGACACTTTTACGCCATCTTGCATACATTTATGCCTCTTTTGTCTACATTGATTCATGCATTGCAAATTGCTGATATGAGGATGAAAAAGGAGTAAATTGTCTCATCAAACCATATATGCCCTAAATTTCAATGTTAGATTCTTTAATAAGGATCTTTGCTTTTGTTATAGGCATTTGGAAGAGACCCTTAAGCCCAATAATGAGCATTGAAGGAACTACAGTTTATTGAGAGGAAGGGATGCATGTCAAGGGTGCCACTATGCCTAAAGTGTCAAAACGTAACAACTTGTGTTGTGACCTTTACGAAATACAGAATGTTGTGCTGATCCATAATGTCACGACTAAATATAATAGAGTCACGACATAATACATTTATAGTCGTGACCTCAGAATGTAAAAGTGTAGCTGTACATTTTTGGATTAAGTCAACAACCACCTATACATGTGGGAAGCAACCACCACGAAGAGGGGATTCTTCATTCTACAGATTAGCAAGTGTTAGAGCCTCAGCCATTCTCTTTGAAGCAACCAACAACCCTCATACAATTTCCTTCACTTCTACACCATTTCTCTCCATTACAAATCGTTTGTTCCACTTTTGACGTACTTTCCTGCATATTTCCATATCCATTACCATTCATCTCATGGAAGAAAGACTCTAGAGTGATTACTACAGTTCTGAATCTATGAGAGGCTAAAACCTTAACGTTTTGGTGATGGAGGATGAAGCTTGAGCTCATGGATTCACTGGGGAGTATCCTTAATCTAATTTCATGTTTGAACTCTTGTAGAGATTTCTAGATTTAGGGATTTCTTCTGCTATGTAAATTGTGATTGTAGCTTTGTAATCTTTTGATTAGGCTATGCATTTGGAGTGGATGTTGTTTCATGTTGATTTATATGTATATTTCAATCTAGATCGCTTAGTTCATTTAATTGTCAATGATTGTTGATAGTTATATTATTATTTGGGTTCTGTGGTTGTGATTGCAATCCATTGAGGACATGAGCATCTTCCATCTATTTGCACCCTAAGTGGTTTTTAACAATGTTTTTATAAGTGTTAATCAACTTGGATTCAAGTGAGTTTTCATTAATTTAAGCATTTGACCTAAGCGATTACTTGGGGTTTTCATTAGACTTAGAGAGGTTTAAATCCTATATCAAATTAAAAGTAATGAAAGCTGAGTTTCCATTATCAATAGTCTATCTCATCACATACCCTTTTAATCCAAAACATATCCTCATTAATTGAAAACACCAAAAAGAATTTACTTCCTGCATTTTCCTTTTTATTGTACCACATCATTTTCAAACCAAAACCACCTTTTTACCCCAAGTTCAACATGTTTTTGATAACCAATTTAGACTAGGTTTACCAATAAACTGCTTCTCGAGAAGAACAATTTGTTGCCCACTATACTACATTATTTTGGTGCAATCATCTTGTATCGAACTGGAAGGCGACATCTCAATCCGATCAGGATCGTTGGCTCATTCTTTGGCTCATTGTAAACAACTAGAAATTTTTTATGTTGGTCACAATGAGATCAGGGATACATTTCCTAGTTGGCTTGATTATTTTCCAAAGTTACAAGTGCTTGTTTTGAGAGAAAATAGGTTTCATGGGGCCATTTCTTGTTCCAATAATACTGAGCATCCATTTCCTAAATTTAGGATTTTTGACCTTTCCAATAATTATTTTAATGGATCTTTGCCAACAACATACATCAAGGGCTTTAAAGGAACGATGAAAACAAATAATGCTAAAGCTGGATCACAATATATGACAAGCCAAAATCATTTGAAATATATGAATTATGTGACAATCACTTGTAAAGGTTATACTGTAGAGTTGGAAAGGATTTTGAAAATATTCACCACTATTGACTTGTCAAATAATAGAATTGATGGGGAGCTCCCAAAAGCCATTAAGAACTTCACGCACTAATGGGGCTTAAACTCTCCCACAATAGAATCGCTGGTTCTATTCCAAAATCAATTGGAAAATTGACAAATCTAGAGTGGTTATATCTATCATGCAACAAGCTCGAGGGTGAGATTCCTGAAGCAATGATGAACCTCAACTTTCTTGTTGTCTTGAACCTTTCACAAAATCAGCTAGAGGGACCCATACCAAGAAGTAAACAGTTTGATACTTTCCAAATTGATTCATACAGAGGAAATTTAGGACTGTGTGGTGCTCCATTGTCAAAAACTTGCAAGAAGGATGAAGGAGAATCACCTGCACCAATCTTTGATTATGATGAGAAATTTGGATTTGGTTGGAAGCCAATGCCCTTAGGATATGGATGTGGAATGGTATTTTGAATCTTCATGGGGCATATTATGTTCTTGAATGGAAAGCCTCAATGGCTTGTCATAACCTTTGTATGATTCACCAGTGACATTTTCAATGAAAAAGTCATTTTCAAAAAAAAGAAAAGAAATAGAGCTCGTGCAACTTGAAGATTGCATTAGCTCATTACAAAAAAAATCATTTTCAACGACAACTTCCAACAACGACAAAAGAGAGTCACCGCTGAAAGTATGATTCAGCGGTGACATTTTTGTCGTCGCTGAAAGTGGTTTTCAGTGGTGACCTTTTTGTCGCCACTAAAGATGATCTTCAGTCGCCACTGAAAGTGATCTTCAACGGCGACATTTTTGTCATTGTTGAAGAGGGTTATGTCACAGCCAATAGTATAAAATAATTAAAATGATTAAAATAATTTTAAATTTTATTAAATAATATTAATAATTAATTAATGATTTTTAATAATATTGATCTAAATTAAAATGATCAATCTAGATGTGTGAAAATTGAAAAGTCATTCATCCTCCAAAACATCAAGAATTCTCTCCATTTATAAAGGCCAAGTATATTTTCCCTCCAAATTTTTTACAGATATTTGAACCAAATGTTTAAAAAATTAGCCAAACATTTTAGGATTTTTTTTGAAAAAAATTACTATAAAATCCCATGTAAAAGAATTAATATTAGAAAGATTTCATTGATAACTCAAACACTTATTATTCACAATTCAAATAACTTTCATTAACAACCTTTTAAAAAAAATTATATTAATTTTTTTATACAGAATTTTACAGTAATTCCTATTTTTTTTTTCCTTGTCAAGCCTCTGCCTCCTCACTCTGCTGCGCTAGGCGCCATCCTATCTCTCACTCCCATGATTCAGTCGCCATTCTCATCTCCGAGTCCACAATCTCTCATTTCAGTTCGCATCCTTATCTCCAGCGTTCTCGCCTTTTCTTTCCAACGATCTCGCTAATCCTCCTATTTCATTTTCTCTATTTCGTTGACACCCTCGCAGGTATACATAGCTCAATCACTTCCATTTTGACCCCCTTTTCCCATATCTGAGATCTAACTCGCACCCCTACTTCAGATCTTTCGTTGTATAATTGTTCAAGGTTCAATTTTTGTTCTTGCTCTGGTTGTTTAGGTGTTATGTGTTGCTTTACTTGTCTTTTCATCGTCTAGATCCCTCTTTTCTGCCTCCATTTTTTGTCCATGAATTTGTTTCTGCTTCTGGGGATTTTCTTTTCATGTTTGAATCCGCAAATTTTGGATCTCTCTTTGCTCTTATAGTTTCCATTGTCTGTCTGTTATCTGTTTTCATGATTACTCTGTCTGACCCTGTCATCGACTTCCTCTATCTATATGATTCTTGTTTTGGAATTAAGTAGATGTAATAGCCTTCATTACAGACTTCTTTTGTTATCCGATGCTTTTGAATTTGAATCGCATACGGGATGTGAAGGCACAAGATCCGTAAAGATGCATGTCGGTCTCTTGATGATGAGTCGCAAAAATATGTAAATGCTCATTATAAATATGCATATTGTCTTTGTTTTTTTCATCGTTCTGATTTGTTTTCCTTTTTCTTGCTATTTTGCCTCTTTTGATTTTGCCATGGGTGGGACAATGAATCACAAACTAGGGAGGAATAGGAGGGTCCCTAAAGCGCAGCGATTCAATCATGGGTATAGAAGATTGGCATGGGAGTCCATGGTAGGTGGTGGGCACTGTGCATGAGTTTAACAAATCCAGTCTCAGACTTGGAGGTGGCTTGAAGGGTCTCTTTCAGGCAAGGTAGCTTAAGTAACTAGTGGCACCATTAATGACTAAATTCCAGAAACTCGGGGCTTTAGTAACAATGGCATCCTTACTGCGTGAGACAGGAGATAGCAATGGAAACACTAATATTTGGAATGGAATACAATTTTAAATATTCCAGCTGCCTCACATCTTTATCCATGACCTCAACATGCATTCATGTAGTGTAAGAGTATTTCTATACTTTATACTATATACTATATAATTGAATTTGCTATTTATTTCATCTAAATATACCCATGCCTCATCATTTTTTCTGTTCCAACATACATTTTTTCCCATTTGGTTAATTGAATCTATACAGTTGTATGTTCCTCATAATCTCCCAGGAACTAACGTAGAGGTTTGGCTTGTAGAATTGGTGCAATTCTGTTTGTTTTAAGTTGTTTTGCATCCTTTTGCCTTTATCTTTGCGTTAACTTGTAGAATTGTGGACATTTGAATTTATCAGATTGTCATTTTTTTAGTTGTTATGAAGATTTAACTGGATCACCATTTAAAGCATTTTTTGAGAAAAATATTAGTAGTTATCAAAACTTGTTAATTTTCGAGATAATTTTTATGCTTCATATATATGTTGTATGGGTTTTATATCTTGTAGTGTTTGTGATCTTTTTTTTTTATTAATTGGCTAACTTGTACCTCAATTTGTTTCTCTGCAATGACAATCAAACCATTGCCACCTTCAATAACTCATACCAATTATTTGCGAACGGAACAATGATTTTAGATAGAGTTTAGCAATTTAGGAGATTTAACATTTGTTGAGACTATTTTTATTTATGTATTTATCTTTTAATCGGATAATTTTTGTACTCTTGAATGAAATGGAATTATTTTGATGATTTTAAATTATATGGATATTTTTATTTAATATATTATTAGTTCCATGTACAGTGTATTTTAATTTAGTTATTAATTGTTTCATTTTAATATTTGTTAGAATAATATGCGTGAGTATTTAAAAAATGTATAACAATTGATAATTATTAAGCAATTTAATATAAAAAATGATTTTAACTTTCATTGATGGCATTGCATGCTTTACCAATGTATTGCCGTTGATGCATATTTTCAATGGTGATATATAGGTTGCCACCTATGTATGCTTTCAGTGGTGACCAATGTATCACTGCCGATGCATACTTTCAATGGCAACCTCCAAATGTTGTCGTTAAAAGTTCGGCGACAATCACTTCAGCAATGACTTTGCGGTGACTTTTTGTCATAGTTGAAGACCCTTCAGTGGTGATAATTTTGATTGTCGCTAAAAATCAATTTTTTTTGTAATGCTTTAAGAATGTTTCATTATGTTGTGTTATATAAGTTCTTGGTCTTTATCTTTTTTGTTCTTTGCTTGGCTAGTTTGTAACATGTTTGTTATGTATTCTAGCAGCACTACTAAGGGTGTATTAATATGTTTTATTTTAGATGTAAATGCCTATTATTTTGTTTATGTAATTATAAGTGATTTGTTATCACTACTCGATTGTGTGTGTTTTGAAGGTAAATGAAGTATACATTTGAAATATAATTTTTATTCTTTTTTTTTATCATGGCATCCCAGAAAATCTGTGACGAAGAGGTTAATTCCTATAGTATAACATTAATTGTTGTAAAATTAAAAAAAAAAAACAAGATAATGATCTCATTTTACCCATCGCACCGTCAAATTCTTAACGGTAAAACCCTTTTTATTTATCTTTTCAAAACAAGTTCCTCTTAAGCATCTTGCTACATAATAATTCAAAGCTAATGTTGTAATAATAATTTGCCAATTGATCGCATAATTCTTGTCAAATGACTTAGGACCATACTTCAGGTGTAAAAAGGTGATTCCAGAAGAGAACTTGTATAACTTAAAAAAAACACTTGAGCTCTATCTATGATTAATGACTTAGGACCATACTCTAGGTGAAAAAAGGTGATCCCAGAAGAGAGCTTGTATAACTTCAAAAAAAACACTTGAGCTCTATCATTGATTTCCAATGCGTGGAAATTATAATTATAAATATTGAAAATACAATATTAATCAGAATCTTTGAAAAAATTATTGATAAGATTTTTTAAAGAATCATTGTTTACTGCTTTACATTTCACTGTATGATAAACTTTCTACACAAAGTTGCAACTAGAATAACTAGTGTAGAAAATGAGTGTTTTTTCTTTTTTGAATAAAAAAATGAATATTTTATTTTCAAAGCACAAAAAAAAAAATTTCAAAAACTTTTCACAACATTTAAAATAAAAAATAGACAGCAATGATTCTTCATGCAATCATTAAAATTGATAACACATTAAATTGATAAGATAAAATTATTGTTCTGTTTTTTTTAAGAAGGAACAAAAGACAAGTTAAACATACTGGTTCCTGAATCTAGAGTTTGATTTTAAACCCCCCCTCACACACACACACACAAACACAAACACAAACACAAACGTAGCAATTGCTTTTCAAAAAAACATTTACAAAAATGAAGTCACCTTGATGACATGGAAATTATCACGGTCAGAAATATAATTATTGATTTGCATGAAACATGCACCTTCTCAGTAGTAAGGAACAAAAAATCAGACCCATCGATCAGTTTGAACCAAAAATTGATGAACAGCGACATCGTTCGGTCCGGTCTTAAGGTGAGCCGGAAGGTGGGTTGACTTGATCAACTCGGTCAACCCACTTATAACCCATGTTGACCAGGTTATTTTTTATAATCTGATTTCATCCGAAACGACGCCTTTTTAGTGTTTTTTTTTTAAAAAAAAACGTAAATGCAGAACCTTAAGCCCTCAACAGACGCCATCTCGCATCCTCGCTAGTCTTCCCCAGTCCTCACGCCCTCATCAGACCGCTAACATCCTTGCCACTCTGCTCGGTGCTCGTCTGGCGCTTTGCTAAGCTCATCTTCACTGAGTCTTCCACGAGGAAGTAGGAACGGAAAAAAGAAGAGAGAAGAAGATGCATAAGATGGAAGATGAAGAAGAAAAACTAAAAATAAGAGAAGCCGTATGTGTTAGAGCCGGTAATATGGGCTCAACCTGCGAGTTGGGCCCGCCAACCCATAGCGGGTTGGGTTGGGAAAATCTCAATCCATATGTAAGCGGATATTTTGAGCTCAGCCCGCGGTGGGCTCAACCCGCGGGTTAGCCCGCCAAGCCCGCCAACCTTTTTTTTTTAAAAAAAATTAAAATTGTTTTATAAAAGATATGTGGATAACATCTAATCATAATGTAAACCTAATTAATATTGTATGTCTATTGATCATTTGATTAGTTTATATTTAGTTTAAATCCAATCTTATAAAGTGCATTATATATTTTTAAGTTGTATTATATAAAATTTGAATTAGATATTTTATTTTCAAATTGTGATCTATTTTTATTAATTAAATTTATGGGGAAAAAATATTTTATTTGAAGTATTGAAACAAATAAAAAAATATTTTAAGTGTAAGTTGAAAAAATATTATGAGTAAGAAAAATATAAAAAAAATTAAAAAATTAAATAAAAAAAAAGTGGCAGACTGGGTTGGGACATATAGATGCGGGTATTTGAGCCCGCCCCACTGCGGGCTCAACCCGCAGCTGGCCAACCCGCACCCTGCGGGTTAGCCTGCATTACCACCTCTAGTATGTGTGAAGACTAGAAAGAAAAGGTTGTGTGAGAAAACTGAAAAGTCTGCAGCAGCGCATTGGGAAATGGGGAAGAAGTCCAATCACTGTTAAAGGAGGAAGGAAGTCACGTGAAGAAGGAAAGAGAACACCATAGGTAAACAAAAGAGAAGGAAAATTTAAAAGTGAACGGGTCTTGGGAAGGGTAAAAAATCAAAAAACAAGGTAGATAATAAGTGGAAGAAAAATTATATACATGTATAATAAAAGCATATTTATTAGGTTATTTTTTTTAAAGATAGAAGAAGCGATGGATATGGGCTAATTTAATGAGAGTAGAGAGAGGCAGAGAGTGAAATGGAAGGTAGGACAGGAATGTGTTCTACACCGAAAGATCTTTTTAGAAGACTCCCTCCCTTCTTCTACAATTAATAACTACTTAAATAATTAAAAATAAATTAATAGTTAAAATTAGTTAAAAACAATGAAAATATGATAATGTTTATATTTTACTATTATCAATTAAATGTTATTATTTTAATATAGTTGGTTTGATTATAATTTGACCTCAATTTAACCCATTAACCCTTGAACCATAACCTAGACCGATTTAGTGTCTGATCCGATTTTTTGAACCTTGATAAAAACCTACTAAAAGAAAAAAGAGTACACAATTTATTGATACACTTCCCAATGTTACCTCATTAAAAACCTTTCTAGGAAAACTCAATGGGACAAAACCAAGATAAAAGAAAAAGAGTACAGTGTGTATCAACTCTCCCTCTTGACCACATCACTCAATTTCTCTTAGTTTGCGAAATCACATGTTTGTAACATGAAATGACTTAGTGAATAAATATGCTAGATTTTCACTAGAATTGATTTGTTGAATAGTAATTTCAGCTCCTCTTCAAGAGTCAATAGTTGTACCTACACATGTAAGAAAGTGTAATAAGCAGCATTTGCGTAAATGATTAGTTCATGCTTAGATATACTTGAGTATAATAACCCCATATCTATAATGCCTCTGAAATAAAGAAGAATATACTTCACTCTATTATACTGTATTTGTAATATTGAAAAACTATGTCTTGCTAATAGATTAACTATAAATTATATGCCAGGGCATGTGGTATTAGCAAGATACATTGGTGTCTAAATAACACTAAAGTATGGTACTTCCGGACCAACTAGTTTTTCATCTCCTTCTTTGCTAATTTCTCGAGGTCTAAAAAGGTTTCTATCAACCTGCAGAGATTTCACAATCATTTGAGTTTATAATGAAAGTGACTTATCTGGGAAAAATTGTTATAGGACATTCATTTCAAAATCTCTCTGCAAACAATCACTTGCCTTTTGGAGCTCTTTAAGAGTTTCAATGATGTTGATATCATCAACATAAACAACAATCATGGCAAACTTACATATATTTTCATTAAATATGCATTGATTGCTTTAAGTTATACAAAGATTTGTCTAACTGAATTTAATATTGTTCTCAATAATTTGCATTTGATACTTCTAGCATCTTGAGTCTTTCAGGGGCTTTCCTATAATGTTACTGTCAATAGTGCTAGATGAACGTGCAATCATGATATTCGTGAGACGCAAGTCAAGCCCTTCATTTACTATTGGGCTAATCAAATAATGAAAAAGTAATAATCTCCACTTCTGGTGGATGCATTTCTTCTCAGCTTATAATAGATCTTTGTGTAAAGCAATATATTATAAAACGTGTCATATGTCTTATCAATTTACCCTTTTCATTTATATTTCATCCAAATTCAACCTGCTTTATATCTGTAGGTGTAGTCCTAAAACTTTTCGATTTTTCAATGACAGTAATTTTACATTAATGGCTTACATCCATATGGCGAATCCTTTCTTTATTGGCACTCAATAGTGGATATTGGTTCATGATTCTCATCATTCATTCATTACATCATATGCCATTTTATAAACAATGATGTCGTCAATGTTAACTTTGTTTTGATCCTATCGGATTCCTTAATTTATTGAGATCTCATTATTTCTCAAACGTGTCAAATACTTTAGTCTCTTTTGGAACTACAACTATCTCTTCTAGAGAAAATAATTCTTCAGGAGTTGACTCTTCTAGAGCAAGCAAATTTTCATGACCAGCCTCGACTTTACCATATATATTCTTGGCTTCTTTTCTCTTACGAGGATTTTAATGTTTTAAACTGATGGGCCTTTCACACTTCATGCATGCTTTAGTTGCATTCATAATAGATTATCCTTCTGGGACATTGATTACTATAGGAGCATTTAGCAACTGAGATATGTGACTTTATCACTATCTTTAGATCAATAAATGCTTCGGGTATTTGGTTAGCTAAATTTTGTGAATGAATTGTATTTTAAATTTTCTGTACACATTTATGAGGATCAAATAGAGCCAATGATAATTCATTCAAGCTCAATTATTTACCCAACTGCCTATTTTTCCCCCTGATACTAGGAAAAGTAATTTATCAAATAACACTTGGCAGATTATGTCATAAAATTCATAACCAGCGTATATTGACATCCTACTTTAAGGACCTATTTTGGTGTGTTGTGGTGGTTTTATAGGCACATATGCTACACACCCAAAAATAGAAAATATTATGTTCTTGATCAAAAACCTTTTACAAGGGGGGAAACTTTCAATAATTTGTTAGCCTTATGCGAATTAACGACGTTGCATGCAAAATGGCTGGTCCTTAAGCAAAATATGGAAGATTATATCTTATGTAAAAAGTTACAACCATTTACTCAATCATTCTGCTAATCCATTTTGTGTATGAACATGAATTACAAGATGTTTCAACATCAATTTCAAGGGACATGCAATCCTCATTAAGACTAGTGAAGTAAATTCACTAATACTATCAAGACGTAATTTCTTGATTGGATAATCAGGATAATGTGCTCTTAGCCATATTCGTTGAGCAAGGAATCTTGCAAACTCCAGGTTACAAGAAAATAATAAATAAACGACAGACCATTTAGTTGATGCATCAATTAAAACTATATGATAACTAAATGGTTCTCTATGTGGGTTTATTGTTCCACAATTATCCTATATCCATTTTAAAAATGTAAGAGGCTCACATTGTATTTAACTTTATGAGTGCCTAATAATATATTTTCCCATGGATTATACAATACATGAGAAATAATGGTATACATTTACACTTGAGGGTATATTCATTTCTATTCTCAATCATTTCTCGTATCATAATTGAACCGGGAGTCATGTCAAACAATAAATTTATTAATAAACTTCTGGTTTACCTTGTTAAGCTGCTGACTTATATTACTTAACTTCTTATTTGTATTAGTAAACTTCTGATTTACTAACACATGCTTTCAACTATGCTCATGTATAGTACAAGCCAGAAGAAAAATGGAGGAAACTTGAAATGTAAAAACATAGATAGATATAAAGACAACAATAACATAAATGAAGTCATCAGCAAAAGAATATACAAACATATACAAGTTGTAGCACTGTAAGTATAACAATAATAATGAATATAGCTTCTAGCTATATTGTAAGTGAGGAAAAGCATATGGCATATGGCCATATGATATCAAAATAAGATATTAAGGTTATATAACTTCTATTTCCATTTGGTATCCATGTCTGCGGATATCTTGAAACTTAATAAATTTCTTATTAATTCGACAGAATAGAGTGCATTTTTAATGCATAATTCTGTTCATTTAGATAACACAATATTGACTTTTCTGGAACCTTCAATGCATATCCAATTTATTGATATACCCACATTTTACCCTTGTATGGCTCTTATAAGTTTTTCTCCACTTCAAGTATGAATTTGAATCACTACGATTCCGACCATTCCCATGCCCATGGTTTTGGTCACATTTACTATCTCGACTACCACCACTATTAGGTTTAGTTATAACTATATTCACTTATGAGAATAGAGTCGAGCTTACTGGACAGATTTATGATTTTCCAACAGAAGTTTGTTGTTCTGTTCAGCTATGAGAATGCAAGAAATTAAGCCAACATATTACTTAAAACCTTTCTCCCTATACTACTAAAATAGGAGAAAATTGGATGCATGAAACATTGCTGAGTTATTCTCACTTATAATCTTAAAATTTGTAAACACAAAGGCATCCATTTATAATGGACTTTTGAAAGTATAATCAACTTTTGATGGTTATACCTTTCTTTTAAACAATCATATGCAGTTGAATTCCAGATATACATATTCCTTGATGAGAATTTAATAAATTGATGTAAACTAAAATATTAAATTTTCTCATTATTCTATGTATCCATACAAGAATTTATTCCTCCATATTACGACTAAAATACAACTTTACATAATTCAAGCAATTAAATAATTGCAAAATTTAATAATTAAACATTCAGCAATTGGATAGCATACAAAAAAATAAATTTTGCAATTATAATATTCCACATTTTATGAAATAAATTGTGCATGAGAAACAACTTAATTGAGCTCAAAACAATTTCAAGAATATTCTATAAATGACCCAAATTAGAAACAACTTCATTGAGCTAAAAAAAATCATATAGTGCATTGAAATAACTATTATGCACGTTTTGATTGGAAATTTTAAAACCACTCACTCTTTCATATATCCAAACATTGTTTAAAAATTAATCTCACCATATTTCAGCCACATAAAATTTCCTTCATTTCAAATAATTGATAAATGATGTAGAAGGAAATTAAACTTCAATAAATTGCATATGGGTAAATCACATTTATTTTCACATATACATATGTTTTGGATATTAAAACAATATGACTCAAAATGTTCAATCAATACAAACTAAATTAAACAAGGCAAAATCAATTAGTCCAAGACCTCACAGAGCCCAAATTAGAATTAAAATTAAGAAAAAATCCAAAATAGAGGCTTAATTCTCGTTTTTATTTTTTTGGACAAAAATAAAAATATAACCATGGGTCTAGACACAAATGCCAAAAATTAAGAACAGGAAACAGGGGCTATTTTTGTTTTTAAATCAGTAGCCGAACACTGTGACCCAAACGCCTAGTTTTTTAATTACAAGACCCAAGAACATGTTACAGGAAAAAGGGGGCTTGTTATGAATTTTAGAGGCCTAAAACTGTGGCCCAAAATGCTATTCCCATAAATCTTCAAGCCCAAAAAACGTTTCAAAAATTTATCATGGGCCCAAAATAGTGGCCCAATTCTTAAGTGAAACGGCCCGCTTTGGCTTGTGTCAAAACGGCACCATTTTGTGGGGCAGGGGAGGCTGTTTCAGGCCGCCAAACAGTGCCGTTTTCTACCATACGAATTGGGTTGCCCTACCCGACTCGTCTCCTGCGCAACCCGCCTCACTGGTATTCCTGTAGCCGCCAACACTTTTTTTTCCAGTCTACGGCGGGTAGTTTTTGGGCAACGACAAAAGGTGTTTGCCGACCATAGTTCTCGGCGTTTTAACTGTGTTCTAAGGGGATTATTTTCGGGAGATAAGGAGAAAACTCTTGTTCGTATTCTAATCGAAAAATAATGACTTCATAATTTCAAGATTCCCCTTTTTCCGGAGAGAAGCCATTAATCCCGGCGAGGAGCTTAAAGATTGAACAAAACTCATACAGCAAGCAACAAGCACAGGTCCATACACATATTTATACAAGCGATTGAGGAATGAACTCAGCCGCGAATGAACTCATTGGTAATCAGAACAAACAATATCAACATGCTTCACAGTTGAATTCTAAAAATCAAAACAAAGAACAAGATCTAAAGGCGTTTTCAGATCCTCCAATTTTGGTGGTCATCGGAGGCTTCAAATCTCTCGTCCAAAGAAAAAGAAATAAAAAGCAACATCACAAGTGATCAGAAAATAAATGCTGAAAACATATCCAAAGTGATTTTAAGATGCCCAGTATAAACTTGATTTCAAAACAAAATTGATTTATGGGTTCTTCAAATCAGCATCAACAAGGGAGAGGGAGCCGCACAATCAATATTTTGATTTCAAATAAAAGCATATTAAGGGTATAATCATATACTTCAAATAACCTTATCATTTCTGATGTAAGCCTTTGGGAACAAAATTTAAAGTAAGCAAAGGCTTAGATTATTCGAGATTGAAAGACATAAATTATAAATCTCTAGTTCAGTATAATGAGTGGGAAAGCATAAATATAAAAACATCTGTTATAAAAAAAAAATAAAAGAACATGCAAGGGATTGAGATAGAGAGATGGAGAAGATGAGAGAAAATTGAAGGAGAGAATAAAGAGGGGCTATCTTTCATTTCATTGTATATTTCATATCCATCCAACCCTTTGTGTTACAACTCCATTTATAGGCTCCAAATCCTTCCAAGAATTACAATGTCATAAACATAAGAATTAATCCACATTATGATACAACATAAAGGCATTGGAATCAATCCACATTATGATACAACATAACTATTAGAAACTTCTCTCAAGCAATTCATTAGGGAGGTTATGGATTTTGGCATTTATAGAGAGATAATTCTAAGAGGAATCCAAAGTGTTCTATGGATATCCACATTTGCATATAATTTCATAACACTCCCCCTTGGATGTCCATAAACAAATTTTGTGCCTCATTAAAACCTTACTAGGAAAAACCTAGTGGGACAAAAACCCAGTGAAGGAAAAAGAGTACACAATATATATATTGAAGCTGCCTCATTAAAAACCTTACCAGGAAAACCCAATGGGACAAAACCTTGGTTAAGGAAAAAAGAGTGCAACATGATATTTTCTCCCCCTGAAGATAGTATTAATTTTACTTCTTCATATAATAACGTCATCACTTTTACTCCCCCTGATGACAATATAACTCATTGTGAATATATTTTCTCAAGCATGACTGTCATGGATGATTTCTTAAGTAGTTGATCTCCTTTTGTTATCTAAACTATGCATGCATTCATCATCATTTCTTCTGGATATATTGAATATTCCATATACCCTTCATTATTTGCCTTATGCACCATGAAACTCACAAAAAATTATTATGAAAATAATCATAACATATCCTGCAAAACTTAGTCACAATATGACATTATCATAGAATAAACCTATAGAACATCTAGTCCGTTAAACTCAAAAAACATATAGGACATATAATGATGTTCTTGAGCATGCTCATGGTATGTTAAATCCTTCAAGGATTTTTTTGTATGCATTTCAGTGTTCATTAAGCCATATGCATAGGCTTTAACAATATGTAATAGACGTATATTTTTCATATATTCTATTAGACTAGTAATTATTTTTTATCCACCATCAAATAATATACCTTATATATCATCACAATCATCATAACATTATGAAAACCTTTGTTTTCACATAAATGTTCACATATCATATAATAGATTTGTATTTCATGTGTTTGGATTGCAGGTCCATAATTCTCACATCAAAATAGAATAATCGTATTTTCACTGCGTCTTTTCCTTTCACTTTTGATCATGGCCAATCACTTTTCTGTCTATTTTGCATGACAGATTTATGTAGAAGATCCTCATTTGATCACATGATATTATTATCAAAACTGTTGTTGACAACTTTATCTTTTTCCTTTTCATCTTTCTCATTGCGACATAACTTATGAAAATCTCAATATTACTTTTCAGGTACTTGAACCTCTCTTGAGGTTTTGCAATTATATATGTCTTGGCCTCTTGCCAGCCTCTTCAATATGATCATCTTAATAATATGCTCCTCTTTATCCAAAGTGTTATATTTCGAACCTATTGATTTCACATGTTTCAGGCATGTCTCATTCTTATTTATATTAATTGGAGCACTTTCAGCTGGAATATGAGAATTGGAAATTCTCATTTAGGTCAGTAATTGAATCTGACAGATATTTTGCTATATATCATGAATGCAATATTCGATGAACTTCTGGTTCATACTATTATTTTGAGGATCTACATTTGATATTAACAATGCATTCAATGTGTTTTCTTTTCCAACTATTCAATTTCTCCCCCTCATGTGGAAAACCTTTGTCAAATGACAATTAACCAATAATGCAATACAAGTCTTGTAAACCTATTTGTTCCCTTTTATAAACACCATTTTGTTTCATTTAGAGACAAACAAAAAGGAGAATATTGTCCAACATTTATCTCAACTTTCCATCTATGTGTATTATGGTGGATCAATAAGAATAAACATTGCAAATTCAAACCTTTGAGATGGAAAATATATGGCTTCTAACCAAAAGCCAATTTCACTGGGAGAATTTTGTTGGCTTGATGTGTATAAGTGCTGCAATATATCAAATCAAATATGCCAACACTGAAGTGGAAATCTTATTCTCATAAGTATTGATCAAGCCATACACAGAGGCTTTAACAAATGATTAATGGGTCATACAATCTGGAAATTGTGCACTCATCATCATAATGATTTATTGAAATAATCTTGCAAACTTCAGGCTGCAAGCTAATAATGATCACATATGTAACCATCTTGTAGATGCATCTATCAAATTTATTAAATACATGTATGATTTACATACTTTTTGAATGGACCAATATAAATTAATATATTTCCAGAAATGTAGAGATCCATTTCAAATCATAACTAATGATCTTCTCATTATTTATATTTTATTGAGAACAAGCCGCACATAATAATTTTTTTGAACTATATAATATGTTGGCTATTCATGAAGAATCTTCTGGTTCTACGATTGATGTCAATTCATAATTTTTGAATATACGTTGCATCTTATATATGACTTAGATGATCAAATTAGTCATGCCAACAATAAATTTGTCTTGATCAGTAAACTTCTGGTTTACTGTAATAACAGTAAATAAATAACATAAAATAAATAAATAACGATGAATAAAATAGAAAATAGCAGAAAATGTAACAATGCAAATATAATAATACAAATGATAATTAAATAAAATTCGTAAAGATAAAAAATAATATAAAGTAAAATATTATAACAAAAATTAAAATCTTATGGCTTCAGGGCAATGATAAGAAGTCGGTATTATATAACTTTTAGTCATTTATCTTAAGGATAAATGAATTATGTGACTTCTGATTATTCAACAAAAGTATATAGCTTCTGGCCATATAATAAGGAATTAAATGATCATAGCTTCTGGCTATATTGTCAGATAAAAAAAGATATATGGCTTCTTGCCATTTGATATAACTTCTGGTTGTATCATCTCAAGATATAAAATGGATATGGCTTCTGGCCATATAATCAAGATAATATGACTTCAGGTCATACTTTCAAAATTCTAAATTAGATCATAAGCCAAAACTAAAATAACATCAATAATATCAAAGAACTTGTAAGAAAAATTGAAATAAGATAGAATAATAACAACAATCTCCAATCCTAGCCATGGAATCCGGTGTTTAAAACATCCGGTAAAAGAATCAACTAATTCCATACAGTGACTCATCAGATTATCCCAGATTGATTCAGAGTAAATAAATCAAAGATGCAGTAAGAGAAAGTAGAGGGAGTTGCTAAAGTAACTCTGAGAAAAAAAAACCTTATACAACACACAATCTAGATGTCATTATGCAACAAACAAAAATCTACGAGAATCAACAATATGCTAAGAACTCATCTGATAGAGTATCGTGCTGATAACGTGTTATAAAAAAATAAAAGAACATGCAAGGGATTGAGATAGAGAGATGGAGAAGATGAGAGAAAATTGAAAGAGAGAATAAAGAGGGGCTATCTTTCATTTCATTGTATATTCCATGTCCATCCAACCCTTTGTGTTACAACTCCATTTATAGGCTCCAAATCCTTCCAAGAGTTACAATGTCATAAACATAAGAATTAATCCACATTATTATACAACATAAAGGCATTGGAATCAATCCACATTATGATACAACATAACTATTAGAAACTTCTCTCAAACAATTCATTAGGGAGGTTATGGATTTTGGCATTTATAGAGAGATAATTCTAAGAGGAATCCAAAGTGTTCTATGGACATCCACATTTGCATATTGTAACATCCAAAATTTTATTTTTATACTTTAATTATAATTAAGTAAATAATTATGTGTGATGAAAGAATTTATCAGGTAAATATTGAAATTTAAGAAGGATTAATAATAGTTTTTGAAAAAAATAAATTTAATTATAATAAGTTTAAAAAATAATAATAACAAACAAAGAAAAGACAAAGGAAGAAGACAAAAAAATAATAAATAAATAAACAAGAAGAAAAGAGAACGAAGGGTCAGAGAAGAAGTGTAAAAAAAAACCGACAAACTGTCGGTAAAAAGAAAAAAAATGAGGAAAAAGGAGAAGGAAAAAGATAAGGAGAAGGAGAAGGAAAGTCAAAGTGTCAGGCGTGTGCGTGTGTGTGTAGGGGGGGTTATAAATACCCCCACCCAGTGCGTATTCTCTCCATTTCGCAGCGGAGAGACGAAATAGCAAATATGTTTCAGTCACTGGTTTTGTTGAGATAATTTATCTTCTTTTTAATAAACTTCATTTGTAAAAGTTGTTCTATCTATTTTTATCTTTCTAATGGTATTAATTTTATTCTTATCGGAAGGAATTTTTAAAGTTAATATTTTGAAAAGTACTGAGTTTTAGCAATATAAGTCTATATTAATGTAGAGAGATTTTTATTAATAATTTTACAAAGATTGTATTTGTGATTTGTTCATTTTATTATTTTATAATGATTTGTTATAGAAATATATTTAACAATTGCTATTTCTGAACTATTGAATTAATTAAAATTTTTATTAAATAATTTATTTGAATTATTGGGAATAATATTAATATTTTCAATGATTTAGATTTTTGATAGAATGTACAATTTATTAAATAGCAATTTTATGTTGGAAATATAAATGTTAAATTAGGGATTTTACAAATAATATGTATTTGGTGTTAAATTATGAATTAAAGGAATTATTTGAGCTATGAAAAATGTGAAATTGAAGTGAGAACAAATAAATAAGATTAGAGTATAAAATTTATAATTTTTGGGTAATTAATTCAAAATTTTTAATGTAAATTAATTATGTAACTTTTGTCTACATTATTGTGTAGATTGGTGTGTGTGACCAAAAACTTTGAATTATACTCTTGGCTCATAAAGTTTTCAGGGTTTAGTTTGGAGTTGAGGTAACCGGGGTTAATTTATTTTATATGCATTTTATTGATTGTAAGGTATTTTTGAAACCTTACTTTCTTTTATAATATTTATATGTGATTTTGAAAGATTATGCATATGTTTGAATATTTATATATATATCAATGAAGCAGTGTATTTTTCAACGTATATGTATGGGTTGTGATTATGGTTGAGATTATTGCTATTGAGATGATTATGAGTATGTGAATTGTTATTGTTGTGGGTTGTTGATAAAAGAAATATACATTATACTGATGATATTGTATTGTGTTATGGGATATATTGAGTTGTGTGGAAGAGATGCGGTTGATTTGTGCCTATCGGCTCTCTCACTCTTGGCCCAGAGTTGAGTTGAGTGTTTTGGGCGGACATTGTTCTGTTACGGTATATTTGGTGGTGACATGGAAGGTGGCAGTGATCTTGATGTGACTAGCTAACCTTTGGCCGGGTATACTAGCACTGATAGGCTGTACCACGTCCAGAAAATATAAGGGGGAGCAGGATGACCGAGTGGGGACGGTTTAAAGTATTGAAAATATTTGCATTATTAATGAAATTATAATATGACTGTTGATAAACCTACTTCTCTGACTTCCATTCCTTTCTTGCATATTTTATAAATTGATTTTGGTTACGGGGACTTGATGTCTCACCCCGTGGTGTTAATATTTTTCAGACGAGACCTCTTATCAGAATAATGGTTCAAGAAAGCAGGC
Organism: Vachellia collinsii; assembly: GCA_006871305.1. Lineage (NCBI taxonomy): Eukaryota > Viridiplantae > Streptophyta > Magnoliopsida > Fabales > Fabaceae > Vachellia > Vachellia collinsii. The sequence continues at coordinate 46,564 of QFDD01114534.1, forward strand.
ACAGACATAAGCATTAGTAGCATTGTATGCCTCTGGAACTTTTGAAATTTGTAATGATTGTATATTGCCATAATAGGATCATCATATTATGACATACTTTAATCTTATTTTGAATATTTATCTTGGTAAATGTTTGTATATTATCTCTATACTGGAGTGACAATGTGAAAGAGTGCGGACTAGTGGGCTGGGTCATAACCCTTGTGATAATTGTGTCCTTAGTCTTATGTATGAGATAGTATTGAAGAATGAAGACTAGTGGGCTGGGTTCTAACCCTCATGTTAATTGTGCCCTTGGTCTTATGTGTGGATTTGTGGGCGATGTTGTGCCTTGGATCCTAATGTGTTAATCTGGAATATGTGATATAAAGTTTTTTGGAAAAAAAAAACTCGTTTATAACCATGGTTATTTGTTTAATAATTGTTAATTAGGTTAATTGCCTTGCTTAGTAGAAAGGGTTTTTTCACATATAATTTCATAACAGCATCAAAACAATAAGTAAAGAAGAGTAAATTAAGAATCTGGCCTTAGTTAGAGTCTCGTGTTGATAACATGTTATGAATTTGAAGGAAAAGGATAAGAGAGAATTAGAAGCAATAGAATAGAAAGCTCCAGAATATGTACAAATGTATATATGGTGCCTTATATTTATAGACATATATGTACATCATCAGGATAGATTAAAATCAATTGTTACATGAAATATTAACGGGATACATAATCGGGGATAATGGGAAAATATGGATATCCACACAATAATATTCATAACATTTTTATATTTTTAATATTATATATATATGATATATTAATCTTATTTTATTAATGTATTCAAATTATTTAATATTTATATTTTTTGTTTAATACTTATCCTAATCTATTAATAAATACAAGTACTCATTAAGGGAAATGTTATTATTTGTATGTTTTCCCTAGTTATTTTACCATAATTTTCAACCTACCAAACATAAAATTTTCAATCAAACTATTTTCTATTCAAACCCATACCAAACATGTCAATAATAAGAAATTTTCCATCCCATATAACCAACAATTTCAACTTAAAACCACATCCAAACATCAGTATTACACTTTAAACCACGAATTTTCATATAACCAATGGTTTTTATGTTCCATTGGTCTCTTCTTTGATGAGTTCCATGGTGTTGCTCTCTTGCCCTTGCGCTCTCTGCACTGTTTCATTGAGGAGGACAAAGAAGAAATGAGGGAATAAGAGGGAGCCTGGGTTAAATTGTTCTGATAAACTATTTTTGAGATATATTAAATTGTCAATAATTTCTCGAGGTCTTAATTATAACATATAGGCCATGGTCAAATTCTTAAAATGTTACAATGTTATTGGGATTGCCCTCAAAATCTCACCCCGCTTCTCTTATCCTAACCATATAGGTTCAAGTACACCTCAAAGCATAGAGGATAGATAAAATGTAAGTAAGGTGGTCCAATGATTATATTTATGCTTGCACAATTTTGGAAATATTGCTCCTCCAATTCTTAGGAGCTGATGCATACTATTTGTCCATTTTTAATTTGTGGTCCAATCTATTATTGATTATCCCTCAACAATAATTAGGAAAGAGAGAAAGAGCGATAGCTAAGAAAAATAAATATGGTGTTTTTGAAAAAAAAAAAATGCCACTACCCCTAATCTTTAGTATACGAGTTAATTGATCTTTTTAGAAGATTAAAAAAAGCTAAATAAATTATTTAGTTATAACATATATTCAATATATATTATTAGATTATATACTAATTTATGAGTCAAGTGAATTAGTTTGAAAAATATATTAGTTAATTTTCATTTTTAATTTTCCAAAAGAATTCAATTAGCTATTACATTAAGAATCGTATATAGCATATAACTGTGAGCATCCATTGTGTACTTTATTTGTTTGGCATAAATATTCAACTTATGATGAATACAAATGATGTATTTAATGGGACCAAATAGGGCATTATGTATGAGTAATGATTAAGGCATGTATAAATATGATGTTGTTATGATAACATGTTTTAGTCATGGAAATATGAGTTGAAGGGTTTAAGATTGGAAACCATGATTTTGAAAAAGGAGGTTTAAGGAGGTATGGATTTTGGGCGCATCATAAAAGGATTAAAGAAACATTAAATGGGCTTGTGCAATAGGTTTTAACAAAACATATGGCATTTGGATCAACAAATGAGAAAGAAGACTCCAAGGACGTCATTAATGTGATTTGGGTTGAACATGGACATGTAGATCATATTTTGGGCTTGGAGGCTTCAAATTAAAGGGCTTAGACCATGGGCTATACATAAAAGGGCTCATTTGGGCCTAAATTGCTTACTATCTTTAGTTTATTTCTTTTATGCGAAATTTGTAATTTCAATTAGATAGGATTGGATAGAAGATATTCTTTTGAATATCCTTATCCCTAGAATTTAGGATAGTTATCAGTTTCAAAGTTTGAATTTATCTTTTTAGATTTTAGATTGAATTTTATCTTTTTTTAGGATAGGATTTCAGAATGTAATCCCTATAAATACATTGTACTCCTCATTCTTGAAATCAGATTATCAGATTATGTTATTGAATTAAAGAATTGCATTCTTGCAACTTTAAAATTGAGAGTGGATTTCTCTCCAGGGTTCTTCATTGAACTAACAGACTTATCAAGGCTTGATTATCCTTGTGGCGTCTTTCAACACTTAGGGTCCTTGTTCTTCCGTGTTCAAGGGTTCAAGTGAATCATCAACCTTTGTTTAGCGTTCTTGGGGTGCGTATATTTCAAATTGGCTGTGGGTTCTTAGGATCTTTCCCTTTGGGTTCGCACCAGATTTGGAAGTGACTAAATGTTTAGCATATAATATTCCCTCAAGGCTAACTCAGGAATTTAAGTAACCAAGTCCGAATTATTTTCATAGATTAAGTTATTATTTTTTAAAGTCAGTGTTTAGAATTTTGATTTTCCTAAAGATAGATTATAGATAACAAATTTTAGTGATTCAATTAAATGGATTCGAGTCTTGAATGAGCAGAAAACATTTTTCCCATGAAGAGGAATGTTTGTTTATATATTCATTTGTTATTGAGTTCATGTATATTCCTATTGAAGTCAATCTCATTTGATGCATTTCGAGCATTAAGTGTAGACATTTTTTTTCTAGGGTTGGGGTTCAAATCTCAATTTGTCATATTGAGAGGAACTAGCTACCAATGAAAGCTCACAGTTTTATAATTTATTGCTACATTAATTACCAGTAGGGGTTGGATCTCAAAAAACGAGCTAGTCCATCACAATATAATGAACCAATATTTGAATCATTGCTAAGAGAATTACCCAAGTTTGGTGCCTAAGGCTGTGTTTGGTTTAATGGGGGGAATGGGAGGGGATGGATAGGAGGGAAGGGCACAAGATGAAGGATTTAATGTTACTTTATTTGGTTATGTTGGAGGGGAAGAAAAAAAAATGAGCTTTTAATGATTTTGTGTTTAATTCAAAAGAGAACGTGAGAGGATGTGATGAGTAATTTACCATTATACCTTATATGTTAGTTCATATTTTTTTCTTATATGCAAAAAAAATTAATTTACACCATATTTTAAATTATATAATTTATTAAAACTCACTCTCATCTCATTGATAACTCTCCAAATTTGAGTATATTTGCAAAATGTTTTTAATATATATATAGAGTTATCAGTATAATTTTAAAAGATTCTATAAGTTTAAAATAATAAATCAATCTTAGATAATAATAATTTAAAGTTTTTAGACATAAAAAATCTAAACTGATATAATGAAAATATCATTTTTTTTATCTAACTGACTCAATAATATATTTTGAAAAATAAAATTAACAAATTTTATCTTAGCATATGGAATTATTACATGGTCGACATTAAGATGCAAATAACAAATGTCTCTTCGTATCGGCAATGCCTATATTATCTTTTAGAATAAATAGTGCAAGCACAGGAATGATGACTCTCTCACGTCTCTTTATATGAATCAAATCCTCCTCTAAAACTTGTTAAAAAGAATGATTACTCTCTCATATCACTTGTTATCAAATTAAGTTGTACACAACTGGTGATAAAGTTCTAATCCCTTCACCACTCTATTGAAAATAACTTATAAATAGGATATAAAAAGTATATACATTACTCTTCTTCCAAGCAGCAATATATAAATGAGGAGAGTATGAGTCATTAAAATTCCCGCGCATATATAGAAATGCAATTAAATGCACATAATTTTGGCCATGTTAACAAAAACTCTCTCATGCTTGAGAGCGCTTGAGGGTTTTCTTCCTGTACACCTGTGTGGATGCTCAAACTTAGCTTTGTCTCCTTTTCCATTGTCTCTCCGTCTTTTGTCCTTACACCCCTTTTCTTCTCATCTTCTGTCCTTACACCCATTTTCTTCTCTTCTTCTATTATTTATCTATCGTCTCTGCTGCCAAATAAATTGTGTGGGTAGGGTATACGCTCTAATGAGAGCCCCAAGACTAGGTTTATGATTTCAATCGAGGGAAGGTGGAGCGTCTCAGTTCGATGAAAAATGTTTAGTGGGTGGTCTCATTGCACAGGCTAAGATTGGCCTTGGTATTATTAGGGAACATGTTGCAGCAGCTTGGAAACTTCGGGGTCATTGGATATAATCTTTTTACTTTTATATTCGTGAGAGAGGAGGAAGCTCGCAGGGTGCAGGAAGAAAGTCCTTGGATGGTTAGAAATTATATACTGAGCGTACAACAAAGAAGATTATTCACTAGTGGTAATGAAGAGTGCATCAACACATGCCCATTTTGGGTGTAGATTCATAATATCCCATCGGCAGGAAGACTTTTGTCCAACTACAGAATGCTGGCTGAGCAGATGAGAAAGGTTATTGAAGTGCAAAATCCAAGGGAGCAAAAAATACGCAATAAGAGTTTTGGACATGTAAGAGTTGAAATTGATATTGATAAGCCTTTAGTTCTCCATTTCTATATCCCTCATCCGACTAAGGAGGAACTCCTGCCTGTTTGGGTACAGTTCAAGTATGAGTATCAAAGTTTTGTTTTGTTTGTGGAAGGCTGGAGCATGAAGGCAAAACATATGAAAATGAAGATGAAAACGGCAAAGTCCAGGATGGAGACAAGAGGTTTGATGCCAATGTGTACTCCACCGTTAAGAGCTTCTTCGAATTCTCCAGCTATAAGGGCAGTGCAGGATGGCGGAGAGCAAGGTTGAGCTTAGGGAACGTGGGAGAAGTGAATGCATGAATGGGGAAGGTAAACAGGTTGTAGTAAATGAGGAGGCAGGGGAATGTTCACAAGGTGTTAGCAAGGAACATTCTGAACCTATAATTATTCCCCATATAAAAATTAATTCAATAGGAGTAGGTGGCAGTCAAGAGGTACACATGGCCCAAGAAACTGAAGTACATATTGTACAAAGGAAGTTTAAAATGAGGGAGTGCAATTCTTTAGATTGCCCAAGAAAACTCTTGGGCCAATATAAACCAGCCCAAAGCACAAATCTCACATATTAGAATTGAAGAAATTGTGGAGGACCAAATTGCAACGAATATCAGGATGGGCTCTCAACCCCTACTTCTCACACAACCCAATTACCAAAATACAGAGCAAAAAGTTACATAAGAGGAAAATAAGTTGCAGTATTTCTGACTCTCCTCTGTATAGTTGACATGTGAAAGAATTTTGAATTTTTGTCCCCACATTTTAACCATTGTACCCTTGATTTTTGAGCCCAGTAGATTTCTTCATGACTCCAAAGCTCCTCAATTTTTTTCTTTAAATTGGACACCTCCTCGGTCATCTCCTCATTCCATTCTTGTGAGAGGCATCTCTGCAGCTTTTCCACCAAGAGGCTTAATGTCTTGCTGCTATTCTTAAATTCTTTCTTGCTCCATTCATCTAACACATGACTCAAATTCTTCAAATTTTTAGCCAGATCTGCTAATGCCACCTCATTCCTAGCACCCCTCCAATTGCCTTTTATGATGTCCATAAGATTGGGCTGAGCCAACCATCTCAAGTCAAATCCAAAGAGTCGTGGGGTCTTGCTTTCTTGATAGTCAAAACTTACTAGTATCGGGTAGTGATTTGAACCAATGGGCTCCAGTGCTCTGCATAAGCCTCTCGGGAAGGAATCTCGCCAATTGCAATTTATAACTACCCGATCAAGTCTTTCCCTTATGAAACCTTCCCCCCTATTATTCATCCATGTGAACTTGCTTCCCTTTGATTCCAAATAAAGCATATCACAATTCGTCATGAAAGCCTGAAAACAATCAAGCTCTCTGATTGTCTTATGCCTACCACCTTTCTTCTCCGAACTATATAGTATATCATTTCAAACCTTCAAGCTCCCTCCACCATTTCATTTTCAGACTAAAACTATTAGGCCTGTAGACCCACGTGAGAGACCCTAAATTTTTGCCATCCTTCTCAATCTGAACAAAGTGCATAATGAATCTACTAAAAGCTTGTTTGGATTAGCTTTTGAAAAGTGATTATACGCAATTCGAGGTAAGTATGTGAGAGGAGTTTTGTCTCAACTTGTGTGAAAGTGATTCTAAAAGTAATTCTGGAGCCTAGACGAACAAGCTTTAAGAAAGCCAATTTCTATTTTAATACCTCTTCTCCACCAAATTGCCATACCTCTTGATTTTCCCTTAAGTTTCACATATCTGCCATCATCAAATCTCAATTTTCTACATATTCTCTCAATTTTTTTTGTTCTTCATTTTTGTTTCAGATCGTAAAACAATATCCATCTTATATCTCCTACACTGGAACCTCATGTTTTGAACTATCAAGGAGGTTCCCAAAGGTTGATAGCTCCATCCCAAGAAATCATGGCCCTTGGGTGACTGGAGAAGGCCAGTCACCACCCCTTTCAGATGTTGACAAGGAAACATTCCCCTAGAAAGGAACGCGTTTGGTCTTGCCCTTCCTATTTCCTCTATCTCTCTTTGTTGAACCTGAACCCCCTTCATTGAAATCTCCAAATTGAAGATTTGATATCAGTCTCAGGATTATGTTGGAACCCATTGAGCCGTCTTTCAAGAGCTTATGATAAGAATTGCTAAAGCAGTCTTCCCTCTCCACCACTTTCTTCAAGTATAGTTTTGCATTCTATCTTCGAGCAGAAAATCCAGGTGAATCTTTTTCATGTGCCTTTTTCCTTTTTGCTAGTGGGGAGCTCCATTTATCCTCAGCACCACATTTTAAGTGAACCCATTCAATCTGGTTTGCCAAGCTACCTACCTCACTGTCAAATAAATAGAGGTGAAGATGATTGGATAGAAGAGGAATATGAGATTGACAACTGTTTTGCACAATTCTATTCTAAGCTTTTCTCCAGCTCTAATCATAAGGATTTTGCAAATGTTCTAGAATGCCTTGAGGAAAAGATTACTGCTGATGATAATCATATTCTAATGATAGAAATAAACAATAAGGAAGCGAAGAGGGCAATTTTTGAATTAGGAGGCACAAAAGCTCCAAGGTCAAATGGTTTCACTAGTACTTTCTATCAGAGAGCATGGAGCATTGTGGAGAACAAGGTGTGCATTCCTTTACTAGTTTTCCTCTTACTAATGTTAATGATACTAATATGGTTTTGATTCCAACAGTTGATTGTCCAGAAACGGTAAATGATTATAGGCCCATTAGCCTGTGTAATTTTTTCTCACAAAATTTTCTCAAAAATTTTAAGTAACCGGCTGAAACCTTTGCTTGGGAAAGCAATTTTAGAAAATTGAAGAGCTTTTGTCCCTGGTAGGATTATTCAGGATAATATTGTTATTCCCCATGAAGCCTTCCATCATATGAAAGTGAAGCAATCTAGTTGTGGAGAGGTTGCTTTTAAGCTTGATATGAACAAAGCTTATGATCGGGTGAAGTGGGATTTTCTTGGTGTTGTCCTTCACAAGTTAGGCTTTTGTAAAGACTGGATTGTGAGAATTCTTTCGTGCATAAATTCAACTGATTGCTTTGTTAAGCTATCAGGGAAAAGAATGGCAAAAGTTCATCCTTTTCATGGATTGAGATAGGGGGTCCACTGTCCCCGTACCTCTTTATCTTAGTTAGCAATTTGTTGTCTTGTCTACTGATAATGATGCAGTGCTTTTCTTCCAAGCATATTTAAATGTGAGTCGTCAGGTCAGAGATGCCATTAATATGTACTGTGCAGCCTCTGGACTAGTAGTTAATCTTCATAAATCATGCTTGTATTTCTCTAGAAATACTAATGACCTAACAAAGGAAGAAATTGGACATATATTTTAGGTTTATACTACGGATCTCCCTGGGACTACCTATCATCTAGGGTAGATCAAAGTCTCAGTCGTTGAGCTTTGTAGTAGACAAGGTGAAGAAAAAGATGCAAGGATGGAAGAGGAGCTTGTTTTCAGAAGCAGGAACAGAGGTACTGATCAAATAAGTGGAAAATGCTATTCAGGTATATCCCATGTCATGTTTTAAGTTCCCAAAAAATGTCCTAAAGAATCTAGATAATCTGATTACATCCTTTTGGTGGAAGGAGAGTGAGGCAAAAACGAGGATACATTGGGTGTCCAAGAGTAGACTAAAAGATAGTATGATTGAGGGGGGGACTTGGTTTTAAGGATTTTGAAGCCTTCAATTTGGCTTTACTGGCCAAGTTAGCTTGGTGAATCCTGATTGAGCTAGAACAATTATGGGTTAAAATACCTAAAGCTAAATATTTCCCCAAATGAAATTTTTTACAACCAAAGAAAGGATCCGAGCATCATGGTTGTGGGCAAGCATTGTAGAAGGAAAAAGTGTGTTGGAAGGACACGTGATTTCAAGAACTGGGTATAGGAGAATGAAAAAGATCTGGTCTGATCCATGGGTATTTGATTTACCAAGTAATAAGCTCATATCTCCTTGTCCTTATGATAGCTTTAAATCACTTTAGGTGGCAGAGTTAAGACAAGGTGGAGAGTGGAGCTTATTTATAATTGATGGGTGGATCACTAAATTTGAAAGGAGGGCAATATTTAACGTGATTACAAGACCCGGTGAGAGGGAGGATAGATGGCTATGGACAAGTGGAAGATGTAGCCAGTACTAGGTCAAAGAGGGATATAAGGTTGCAAGAGATCTGGTGAAACATAGAACTGGGATAGGTCCGAGTGTATCTTCAAATAGACTAAAACCTCTCTGGAAGACGATTTGCAATTTAAAGATTCCCAGAAAGATAAAATTTTTCCTATGGAGAGTTATATCTAATGCACTTCCAAACTTTGCAAATTTACTAAAAGGAAGTGCTATGCCACTAATCTTTGCCTTATTTGCAAAGAAAGGCCATAAAATGTGTCACATTTGTTCTTCTTCTTTCCTTGGGCTCAAAAAACTTCATTTTGTAGCCCTTTCACTTTTAAATTCAATGATGAATTTGGTTTTGATACTATTTGCTGGTTGCATGAACAGCTTTTAGACCCAACTCTTAATAGGATTCAAAAGGCGTTGATAGCTGGAATAATGTGGCAAATATGGAAAGGGTGAAATGCATATTTATATAATGGAATTCAAATTGATCCTATTTTTGCTTTTGCTCAAGCAGGGAGCTTAATGACCAAGTTTTGGGATGCTAGTGGATGGAATCAAAATCAAGAGGCTCACAATAATGGGACACAAGTCATTGAATAGCATAAAGAGATAGGTTCCCCTTCAGGATAATGAGTTGGATGTTAACACAGACGGCGCCTTTGATGCTAATAAGAACAAGGCAGCCATTGCCTTTGTTGTCAGAGATACAAATGGGTGGCTCCTTGATGGAAGATCCAAAGTAATTGAAGCTTCGTCAGGTCTGGAATCGGAAAGTTGGGCCATGGAATGGGCTCTTGATAATTGCTAATATTTACATGGTTTTTCCTACCTAATTTTGGGCATTCTGTAACTCTTTTTACCCTGTCTTATGTGCAACTGAGCCTCTTTTGTCTATATCGGTCATGTCTTGCATATTCACTGACACAAGGGGAAAATGAGCAAATTATCTCTTTCAGCTGTACATGCCTTCAAATTTTAGTGTTTGATTCTTAAACAAGTCTCTCTGCTTTTGTTGCAGGCATGTGGAGGAGATATTCAAGCCCAAAGACGAATTTGAAGGAGATATGGTTCGTTGAAAGGAAGAAATTTGCAAGCAGAGTGCCATTGGGCCTTTTTAGTCGCTACCATAAACAATAGGTCACGACTTGTATGCAACTTTAGAGGCTACGTTGGCCTTCCACGTCGTGACATGACCTATATAAGTCACGACCTAATGCTAAGTAAGTTGTGACTTTATGAGTGTGAAGTCACAACTTAATTGTGTGAAAATGCAGCTGTGCGTTTTGGATTAGGTCAGCAGCTTTCTACATGCTTAAGGGCAGCCACCACAAAAGGAGAGCTTATTCTACAGATTTGGAGAATCATTTTGAAGTCAACTCTCTCTCTTTTTGAAGCAGCCACCAAATTGTACTCATTTCCCTTCCATTCTCTAACATTTCCCTTCATCCTCTAGTATTCCCATCCATCCAACCCTTCTTCGTTACTTTGTTCTTCACATTTCCATCTTCATCTTCACCTCCTTCATGGCAGAAAACCGTTGTGATTGCAGTTGCGTCCCTAAAGCTATGAGAGGCTAAAGTCTTAGCCTCTTGGTGATGGAGAACAAGGCCTAAGCTCTAGGATTCATTGGGGAGTATTCCTAATCTAATCTTACATTTGAACATTTGTAGAAATTTCTAGATTTAGAGGTTTCTACTGTCATGTGAATTGTGTCTACAAATTTGTAATCCCTTGGTTGGACTATGTATTTGGATTGGATGTTGTTCCATGTTGATTAGTATATATATTTCAGATTTGATTCCTTGTGTTCACCTAGTTATCAATTATTGTTGGTCGTTAGTGTACATTGGGTTTCTATGATTGTGATTACAATCCATTGAGGACATAAGCATCATTCATCCTTTTATATTCTTAGTGGTATTTAACAATGTTTTAAGAAACGTTCATTAACTTGGATTCAAGTGAACTGCATTAATTAAATAATTGGACTTAAGTGATTGCTTAGGGTTTCTCAATTAGACTCAGAAGGATTAAACTCCCATGTTTAAGTTAGAGCAAGGAAAGCTAAGTTCCCATCACCGAGAGTCTATTCATCATACATTCCCTTTAATCCAAAGCACACTTTCAATTATCAAAACGACAAAAAATATTTTACTACACACATCTTCTGTGTTTTGCATTACAGTTTTCTTTTACTAAATCAAAACCCCCCTTTTTACCCAAGTTTAGCATGTTTCAATAATCAATTTACGCTAGGATAACCAATAAACTGCTCCTCGAGAAGTACGATTGGTTGCCCACTATACTACATTATTTTGGATGCAATCATTTTGTATTGAACCGAAAGGCAACAAAACCATGTCAAATCAGCTCTCCAATATGCCAAAGAAAATGAGCTATCTAATATATGTTTTGAAACTAACAATCAGACGATCTTTTCATGTCTCCATAATCATTTATGTGCTCCTGAATGGAAATGTGAAATTATTCTGGATCAAATCCAAGATCTTGGAAATTCTATTAGGAATCATCAATACATATGGATTCCTAGGGAAGCAAATATGGTAGCATATTGGGTGGCCAAAGCTGCATTAGGTAGATCATGCCCCTTCAATTGAGTTTCTAGACCACCTTCTTGTCTCCAAAAGCTACTAGACGAGGATATGCAGGAGGTCATTTTAGATCCGCGTTAATGTGTAGTCTTAGTTTTGCCTTCTCTGTTAGTTTTATTTTTACATTAGGTGTTTACGTGTATTTCTCTGTTCACCTTTTATGCTTTTGTAGTTTCTCTTGATCGTTATAAAATAGGGGGAGAGATAGTCATGAAAAAAATGTTACATCATATTTGCTTTTATATTCGTACATATTTTCATGAAGGATTTTGTCATCATCAAAAAGGGGGAGAATGTTATATATGATTAGTTTTGATGATGTCAAATATAAAAGGGCAAAAAGTTTTTATAATGAATATTGACTAACTACTATATTTAATGTGAATTTCTTATGTAGTTTGATCAATCAAAATGAGATAAGTTGTTTGAGTTTAATTGTGGAGAATGATGAAGAAGTAGGAAGATCTTATAAAATAAAATGGGAACATCAAGTTTCAAGTTGTTATATTTGGAATTAGAGGATGATGTAGTTAAATAACTCAATTTGAAGTTTAAATAAATGTTATATCATCATACATTGAGTTACACATCATCTAACCTTCATTTGGATGCTCAAAACTGATTCTTGAAGACAATACTCGAGTACTGCATCAAATACTTGAGTATGATGTGTTTTGAAAGTTTCATGAAGCAATACTTGAAGTAATACTTGAGTGCAAACTCAAGTATTGTGATTTTTGAGCTAATACTCGAGTATTAATGGTCAATATTCGAGTATCGAGCTCCTCTGTTCAGCTCTGCTTTACTTTCAGCTCAACATGTGTTCAGCATTTTGATCATATCTCTCAAACCACAAGTCCAATTGATGTGAAACAAGTTTCATATGAAACTAGACTCAAACTTTGATTTATAGACACCAAGATAAACATCAAAGTATTTCATAGGAAAGAGATATGAATTTCTAAACATAGTGGTCAAATTGAACGTTTCATTACTGACCTTTGCTAACTGTGGCTATGATAACTTTTGAAATACCACATATTTTGGATTGATTATTGTTTCATATGAACGTAGACTCAAAGGGGCTTTCCAAGGATATCTTATTTACAAAGTGTGGAGTTGAATTGAGAGAGTTATGGCCGTTGCAAGTTGAGCTATATGCTAAAAGTTGGAACCTGCACTGATGGAAGCTAAAATCATGAGCAATACTCGAGTATTTAGCTTTAATACTTAAGTATCGGGCTTAGAACTTGCCTTTTCACAATACTTTTAAGAAAAACTCGAGTATGGAAAGAAGTGTTCATCACAATACTCAAGTACAAGCTTCAATACTCGAGTATTATCCTCAAAATGGAGTTTTTACACAATACTTTCAAGTAACACTCGAGTATCACTAGAAGTATTGACAATACTTGAGTACTGAACTTCAAAAACTCAAGTATCAAGCAAAAATATCTTGTCTAAACACAACACTCCCATCAATACTTGAGTGTCGAGATTTGTCTAAGTATTTTATTAAAGCTAAGACTGTCAAACTCGAGCACTATACTAAGTACTCGAGTATTGACAACACTTTTAGGCAAACTCAAGTATCTTTGAGAGTATTAACCCAAACTGCTTTGCAAACACTTGAGTAATACTCTTCACACTCGAGTATCACTTCTAGAACTTCAATTTTGATAAAATGAATTTCAAACAACACTCGAGCACTCTTTTTACATTCAAGTATTATTTCCAAAACTTCAGTTATATTTAAATGGATTTGAAACAACACTTTCAGAAACTCTCGAGTATTAAACAAAACTTTCAGAAACTCTCGAGTACAATTGGAAGTAAAACTCTTTTCAACTCTAACACTTCCAGTAGAACTTGAGCATCAACAAAAGTGTTATGAGAACTCGAGTAATCAATTTTACAACTCGAGTATTGGTTTCAAAATCCTAGTTTTGACAGAATGAATTTCAAATGACACTTGAGTACTTCTTCATAAACTTTAGTTTTGCCGAGAAAATTTTCAAATAGCACTCGAGCATATACTTTATCTAACCTTTGTTTCAGAGTGTCAGAGCATCAACTTTATTTGAAAAATTTCCTTAAACATGTTCATCTATCACAATCCATACCTGCTCTCATAAATGTTTGACCATCTTATTTAGCAAACAAGATTGGGTCTCTGAAGACTTCATCAGCGTTCAAACTCAACGGATTAATTTTCTTCAATAAACCCTTGCTTCTTGTCAGAACTCAAACAGTTAGTTGAACATACAATTTTACAACGGCTGTTCATTCTCTTTCAACAAACAAATATTGTCAGAACATATCACAAGCTTGAAAGACAGAACACAAGAGCCAAAGCCAACAGAAAAATACGACGCTTCTCTCCAATGGATATATTTTAACAACATCCATGAATAAGAGGAAGCGAAACAACAGAGAAAAGAGACAAAGTATATGGATTCACTTAGCAGAAAGTGTAGAGTGTGGATTCAAGGAAATCACACTACAATATTAGGACTCTGATATAAAACTTCTCCATGAGCTTCAGTGTTAACATATTCCGCTTCATATAGTGAAGCTTTTCCCAAATGTAATCATCCCAACCTTCTGAGAGTAATTTAGGATAGACCTGAGTGAAATAGATAGTGTAACCTTACATGTGGTAAGGGGGAGTGATTGTAACGGTTTCTCAAGTACCAACAGTTACAAACTTGAGTGGGTTTCATAAATGCCTGGAAAAGTTAATGGGGTTCTAAAGTACCCACTATTACAAACTTGAAATAGGCTGTGCAAGTGTTATATTGAACATGTGGCTGTAATGGTTTTCCAAGTACCTGGTTAAACTTAGAAGGTATAGTGGATTGAAAATCTCAGAGGAGTCTGAGGACTAGACGTAGGTCAGAGATGACCGATCCAGGATAAATTGCTGTGTGTTCTTCCTACCTTCGTCTCCATTAATTTCTATTGATTCCATTCTTTCTCTATCCAATTTCATTCTCTATTTCTATGATTTGGAATTTTAATTATTGAGATTCGAATAGAAAATTTTTTGAGTCACCCAATTCACCCCCCTCTTGGGTGACAACCATCCTAACAACAACCTCAACAACCACTTATGGCAACCAAGAAGGAGGAGGAGGAGGAGGAGACATAAACCTGTCAATGGTTGATATTCACAATGATCTGGCACCAAACTCATTGAGATTGTATGTGTTTGGGATGTTCCAATCAACGGAGGCTCAAATTGAGCCAAGAAAGTCATATAACTTTGTGGCAGGAGGCAAGAGGGGATGGAGGGATTAGGGAGGCAAATTTTAGCTCCCCTCCCCTCCAAAACTTCAAACCAATTGAGAAGGAGAGTTCATTTTGTATTCCCTTCCATCCCCTTCCCTCCAACCAAACATAGCCTAAGAGTACATTGAACACAGAATCACCTCAAATACCTCAAATAGAATAGATGTGTAGTGTGATTAGTACCAAAAAAAAAAAATTGGGGTATCAATCATGATTTTTTTTAGTGAACAACATCAGGCTGAGGCCCAAGTATTTGAAGGCCTAAGTTTTTGAAAGGCCGAGTTTTAAATTCTTAAGGCCCAATAATAATAAAGCGTTCGTTCTTTTTCGCCAATGAAAAATAATGAATGACTACAAATGATAAATTTAAATTGGAAAGTATGATGTAATAGGTCATATAAAACATTCCATGATTTAGCTTCTACATTTTTACACAGACTTTCTTATGAAAGTTGATCTTATGAACAGATTTATATATATATATATAGACACTATGTGCATATCATTCATTCTCTGGATTATCCATTAATTTTAATTGTTTATTTGTTGCTTAATATTTTAAATCCACAGAAAATCAATAAATGAACAAGATAATCCTCATTTATTGTTTTTATTGATAGTGACCAGCGTTACTCATGCTTATAAGAGTTCACATATAGAAAATTACTATATATGAATTAATTATATAGTATATATTATTAAGTTTTACCTTGGAAAAAAAATCCCTCCATTAGTCAGTATATATGATGCCTCTTTGATAGCAGATTTTAAATATTAACTATCATCTTGAACACAAATATATTTTTGTTCAACTTAATCAACATTTGTTAGCTTTAAATAGGATCAAAAATAAAAAGAAAAAAAATGTGTGGTACATGATGATATTGTGTGTACCATTCTCTTCTTTCATTAAAATAATTGTTTTTTTTGGGAATTTTGCAATAAAGAGTTCTTTCTGATTCGAAAGAAAAGTTTTGCAAGTTTGAGTCCATCATCTCACTATATTGAAGATGACATATTTTTTGGCCAAAAGAAAGAAGAAGATGCATATTTAATTTAAATATTAATAACAACAAAGTATTTTCTTTTGTTTATCCCTAAAGTCTTTTTGTACATGTGGTCTATATATAATTTGTTAAAATGGGACCATTTTAAAAATTCTTTACAAGTTGTTGTTACAAACCTTTATTCACGGTATATCAATTCATCTACATACATTATAAATAAAACGCATCATTGACTAATTCCTTTTTTGAAAAAAAAAAAACAAATAGAAAAATTACAACAAATTTTCCTAAGTTGCTTTTTGAAGCTAGAGAAGCCTGACAAAATTTCTTTGCATTTTGTGCACATCATATTTCTTTTTCCAGTTTTGAAAGTTTTACAACGCTTTATTCACGACACACTATTAATTGGTAGAATTTTCTTTTGAATAAATTACAATGAATTTACCTAAGTTTTTATGATAAAAAAAATTAAAATAATTTGTTACTATAATTTTTGTTAAACTTTAAAAAAAATATAAATAGCTTATAATAGGGACTATGTGCAAATCTTTTTTGAATGGTCCATTAATTTTCACTGTTTATTTGTCGTTTAATATTTAAGATCCATAGAAAATTAATGAATTAACAAAATGATCCAAATTTCTTACTTTATTTATAGTGATTAGTCTCAATCATACAGTATGGTTCTATATAATTTTAAGTCAAAAAAATTTAAAATTCTAACCATTCTGCATATACATTTTTTGTTTAGATTTATTTTTGACTTGAAATTTTCTCAAAGTTTCCTTATAAGAGTTCATACATAGAAAAATGCTATATATAAATTAATTATGTAAAATGTATTAGATAACTTCGTTTAAATGTTACCTTGAAACAAATCCTCCTTGAGTCAATGTACATAATAAAATAAAAATATATGTCCTAAATGCTGCAATTATGTGCTTCCATCTCTTCTTTCATTAAAATAATGTTGATCAAGGAGGTAAACTTTGTAACTATTGTGGCCAATAAAATATTGTAACAAATATGTTTACAAAAGAAAATTGTTATGGGAATTTTGCAATAAAGAGTTTTGTTTAATTAAAAAGAAAAGTATTGCATATTCCGGTTCATTATGTCATTATATTGAGGATAATTATTAATAATAAAGTCTTTGCCTTTTATCATCTATAAAATCATTTTCCACATCCTACAGTGCACATGCAGTCTACATCCTTGTTAATGTGGGACCCATTTTGAAAATTCTTTGGTTTAATGCTACAAACCCTTATTTATGGCACAATAATTCATCTACATATTATTAAGTCTTCATTGACTCATTCTTTTGGAAAAACAAAAGAAAAATGTAATAGATTTTTCCAACTTGTATGTCTTTTTTTTTTTTTTTTGGAGCTAGAAAAACCAGTAAAAATTGCTCTTCCGATCTATAGAATACTATAAAATTTGAAATTTTACAGGTAATCTAAACTCTATATATATG
Source organism: Vachellia collinsii (assembly GCA_006871305.1). NCBI lineage: Eukaryota > Viridiplantae > Streptophyta > Magnoliopsida > Fabales > Fabaceae > Vachellia > Vachellia collinsii. Next base: position 64,042 of record QFDD01114534.1, read on the forward strand.
CAAGAAAATTTATATATATATATATATATAGCAGTGGTAAAGGTTTAGCACACACATTTTTAATTGTGGAATACTTAAATTTATGGGCCTATTGGTCAAAAGAAAAGGGGAAAAGAGAAACTATGGAATCAATTGTGGAGAAGAATTCAAGTTAAATGAAGAAACTAATATTAAATATAATGATTGTTCTATACAAGATTTTGTACATGAAAATAATGCTATACAAAAGATTAAATAAATAAGTATAGATGCCTTGAATTTTTTTATATAATTTTTCCCTTTTGATTTGTAATGAAACGAAAAAAAAAAGGAAAGGAATTAAAAAAAATCATTATTTTAAAGATAACATTAATCAATTTTACAAACAGATTTAGAATAAGCTTCATATACATTTATGAAAAGAGTGAAAACAATAACTTAAATAACATCTTTTTTTTTTGCCAATTAAAATAATATCATTTCTTACTTTTTGATAATAAGTGCAACCTTGTGTTCTGTCCAATATTATTTGTATATTAATTTGTAAATTGATTGTCGATGCTTGTTTGGGAAACACTTCCCAAAATCACTTTCACGTAAATCGAGATAAAACTCTCTCACATACTTACTTCGGATTCTGTGAAACCAAAGTTTGAAACCTAAGTTTTGTTACTTCCCAAACAAACCAAGATCTGAATGAAGACAATCAATTAACAATTTATTAAATTATTAGCATGAACATCCACTTGAGAGATTCCGTATTCTGGAAAATAATAGGAGAAGCAAGGGATAAAAGGGTAAAGAATGAGGTGGTGTATAAATAGTATTTATTTATGCTTTTAGAATCAGAGAAGCAGGCATTGTCAGAAATTGATGATTATGGGCGTGACCACACTTCCAATCAATCGCTGGCCCAACTCCATACTACCCCACATTCTTATAATACTCACAAACAAATGAAATTGGTTCTAGCGATTGATCAATATTAAAATTTTTAATAAAAAAATATATTTATATTTAATATTTGATAATCATCAACGTTCACTTTTTTCCAGGAAAAAGGTCAAGCATAATGTTTTAAGAGTAATGGGAATCAGCGTTATTTTAAAGATGATTCGACATGATTAATGGCTCCAGGTCGTCTTCATTTCCAAAGTCATCTGAACGACCTGCAACACAGCCCCTTTTAATTTTTTTTTAAATTAAAAGGGTATGGATTAATTAGCTTATCCTTTCACACACTCACTTTTTTTTTTTTTTTTGATAGTAACACTCACTTTTTTTTAAATGGCCCCTTTCATATATGAATTATGAATTAATTTTAACTGTTTACTTGGTGCTTAACATTCTAGATATCTAAAAAATTAATAAATCAACAAGCTAATCTAAATTTTTTGCTTTATTGATAGTGAATATTCTTAATAAGAGTTCATACCTAGAAGATTGCTATATATGAATTAATTTAAGTCTTACCTTAAAAAATCCTCCATGAGCTTGTGTATATAAAACATAAAATAGTATATGATGCCTGTTATATTTTAAATATTAAGTTTCAACACAAATCTATTTTTTGTTTAACATAATATCATTTTTAAGCTTTAAATAGGGTCAATTTTTCATTCAAAAATAAAAAGAAAAATATGTGGTAAATGATGCAATTGTATGTATCAATCTCTTCGTTCATTAAAATAATTTTGTTTTGGGAATTTAGAGTTTTGTTTATCTGGGAAGAAAAATGTTGCACACCCAAGTCCATTGTGTCATTGTATTGAAGATGAAATATTTAATTTAATTATTAATAACAATAAAGTATTTCCTTTTTTCAATTTATAAAATATCTTTGTAGGTGTGATCAATATGTAATTCATTAATATGTGACCCATTTTAAAAATTCTTTACAAGTTGACGTTGCAAATCTTTATTCACGGTCCATATGCTTTTGCTAAGTTATTCACGGTACATCAATTTCATTTACACATATCATAAATAAATCAGTCATTCATTGAGTCCTTTTTTTTTAAAAAAAATAAAAAATTACAATAGTAAGCCGTAAAAATTGCTATTTTCGTTTTTGTAAAAAAGCTTATAGCAACGATAAAAATGTAGGACCCACACAAATACATGCCTGCATGTGTGTAGGATGGAATATTTTATTTATAAATGTTAAACTGTTGAATTTTTTTTTTTTTGTGATAAATAGATGAGAGATGAGCTATCTTAACTTGTTTTTTATTATTTTATTAATTAAAGGAATCTATGTAGATGAAAATAACGCTATACATAAAAAATTAAAATCATCATATGTAGCTTAGTCAACTACAGTATAACTTAAACATTGTTATATATAAGTTGTGTAGTCCATTTTGATTTTTTAATTAAACGAAAAAAAGGAAATGAGTGAAAATAATATCATTATTTTGATGATAATATTAATCAATTTTATAAATCGAGTAGAATAAGTTTCATATACATCTATGGAATGAGTGGAAAAAGATAGTATGACTCCTTGCTCTATTAATAATTGGTCCGACAGTGGATTCTGTTTAATTTTTTAAAATTAATTTATAATGTTTAATTTATTGTAATTTAATTAACCATCTCAAGATATACCTTCATTTACTTTAGTTGTTTATTACTTATATGATCTTAAATATATAGAACTTTATTTTTCATACCATTTGTACTACAAAAGAGGTTTTACAATTATAACTGAAGAGAGTATTATATTATATCCAAATTTTGATTTGGACCTACAAAAAAAGGTATCCTAAAACTTATTACATAAATTAATTAAGAACACCAATTAACAACCAGCATGCATCTTTTTCATTATGTTGGCAAAAAAAAGTATCGTTTTCATTGTGTTTTTAATTTCATTGTTGAATTCATTAAAATATCTTTCTATATAAATTTACTTTTTTTTATGTAATTCAAAGTATTCTCAAATCACTTAAAAAAAACAAGAAAGTATTACATATCCAATTGTAGATGGCATTGCTAATTGGTAAGTTTAACTATCGACAAAATTACTTTTTGGCGTTTGTTCATCCATCAAATCTTTTTTTGCATACCAAAATGTGCATGTGGACTATAATTTGTCACTATGCAACCCATTTTAAAAATTCTTTATGAGTTGACACTACAAGCCATTATTCAAAGAACATCAATTCATCTACGTGTATCACAAAATTTCATTCATTTACTCCCTTTTTTTTAAAAAGAAATTACAATAAATTTTTCTAAGTTGGTAGTTTCTTTTTTCTTTTTATAGCTAGAGAAACTGTAATGTTTTCTAATTAATTTATATCTTTTGATTTTTTGAATTTAAAAAAGAAAAGGAATGAAAATAATAACATTATATTGAAAACCATAGACATTTACTAGAGGAGTGGAAAACGGTAATATCAATCCTTGCGTTATTGATAATTCATGAAACAGTGAATTATATTGGAGAAATATTAATATCGAAGTCCATGAAGAAACAACTGCCAAGGTTCTTTTATGGATCATTAGCAAATTTCCATTTTTTCTTTTTTGGTTTCAAGCCAATTGTGACAAGGAGTCAAATTTTTTAATTTGCTTCAAAAAGAACATTCACCTATTTATTTATTTATAGTTTTGGGATTCCTTGTGTCTTCTAAACAAATTAGAGAATGAAATATGTTTAGTCGTATATAACATAAAAATTTAGTTATATATTATGAAAACTTGTATATATATGTAAAAAAATTTATTTTACAATTAATTTTTTAATATAGAATTTATATTCAATTCTTCACTTATTTTATTCATCAATAGCCTCTTTTTAATTATGATTTTATTATTGATGTGCTTGAATGATGGAGGGAGGAAAGACAGTGGCACTTTCACACAACTCGACAAGAAGATGATAGAAAGAAAACATCGATAACCGTGTGGGGCCGATTGTATTTTTTTTTGAAAAAAAATTATCTTTTATCTTTATCTTAATTTTTTAGGCAGACACGTGGAAATCCACTCCTTGACTTTGGAACGGGAGTCTATGTAAAGCATGGGAGTCTAGAAGTGGTGGAAATATTAGTCGTGTCGAGCTGCCGTGTAAGTTGGCTCATCTAGAAGGAAATAGAAAAATGATGGAAATAAAAGAAAGATCTAAACCGTGTGGGGCCGATTGTATTTTTCTAAAAGAAAATTTATCTTTACCAAAATAAATGTAGAATATAAATTTTTTCCCAAGATTTTTAATTAGTTATTATACCAATTCATGATAATTTATCATTGCTCCATTTCCATGCATTTCCTGTCATTCCATTTTTAATTGACATTACCGATTCCACCAACAATAGGGGTCCACATTTTTTATGATTTTGCTTTTTATTATAATATTCATATGTGATATAAGCTAGCGGTATGAATCTTATATTGATAAACACAACCATAATGATCATAATAATAGTAATGATAATATTAGTTGTCAATTTTAAAAACTAGGTTTGTTCATTTCCTTGCTATACTAAAGTTGTTAGTTTTTTATTGACAAACATCATATTTGAATAAAAACTTAAGTTTAGCATATTGATAATTTTATTATAGAAAATTAACAACAAATGTTTTGTAATTGACAACATTAGATTATATATATATATTATCAAATTGGTTTAGTGCTTTAGTGTTCATATAATTATTTGGAACCCAAGATATTGTGTGCTTAAAATCTCACCATAGACATCCTTCACCAATAATATTTTCACCGAAGCTGTTGGCCGACGAAGCCAGCGATAGCGGCTTCGACGCTTTCCTCTAAGAGGATATTAGTTACTTTTTATTTTTTTTCCAATCGTCACTTTTTGGTTGGTACACATATATAATTATCAGAAAACGCTGTGTTCACATGGAGACATTGTAGGTTATATACCAAATTTTCAATATATATATATATATATATGTAACAATTAATCACTTCTCGAAAGGGATAGGTTCCTGCTATGTGTTTCTTGCTCTCTTCTTCAACTTTGAGGAAGAAAAATAATTATTGGCAAAAAAAAAAAGAGGAAGAAAAATAATTAATGACAATCGATGAATTATTGCATATGCTTTTCACTAAAGTATTAGATTTTATATATTGCGAATAACAAATATTTTGTCGTTGATCAAGGTTGACTCGAATACATAAAGTAGTTGCAACTATTGACTGATGAACTGATTCATAAATAATCCCTACAAACTCATATGATGTGTATATAGCTTATATATATATATGCACTATGTACCCATCATTCATTCTTTGGATTGTCCATTAATTTTAACTATTTATTTATTTATTTAGTATATATTAGATAACTTAGTTTAAGTTTTACCTTAAAAAAAATAATCCATGAGTCAATACATATAAAATATAAAATGGTTTATGATACTTGCTTGCAAATCTTAAATGTTACATTTCATCTTGAACACAAATCTATTTCTGTTCAACATAATTCGTGGAACAGTGAAATATATTGGAGAAATATCGATACATATGTTTTTGAAGCATTTGCCCTATTTAGAAAATCATTGGAAGAATGACTGTTGGTGAGAATGCATTTTGAAAAATGACTTTTGTCCAGAATGCATTTTAGTAGAATGAATTTATGTTTGGATAAAAGTTGTATTCAAATTCATTTTGACAGAATGCAAATGAGCTTTTTGCTCAGAATGTATTTTAAAAGAAGGAGTTATCAAATGCTGAAACCTGCAAATTAATAGACTTATGAGCTCAAAATGCATTCTGAACCTCCAAAAGGACTTACCAAATTAACATGGGACCCATTTTGAAAATTCTTTACAAGTTAACACTGCAAACCTTTATTCACGGTACATCAATTTCATCTACACATATCATAAAACTTAAAAAAAAATCCTAATAAATTATATATATGCACAATGTGCACATCATTCATTGTTTAGATTGTCCATTAATTTTAACTGTTTATTTATCACTTAATATTTAAGATCCATAGAAAATTAATAAATTAACAAGATAATTCAAATTTCTTGCTTTGTTGATGGTGACTAGACTTAGTCATAAAGCATGCTTCTAAGTAATTTTAGGTCAAAGAAAAAAAAATTTAAGAGTCTTCCCTATGTAGCTAACTATTCTGCATACACATTTTTGTTTAGATTTATTTTTGACCCGAAGTTTCCTTGAAGTTTCCTTACAAGACTTCATACATAGAAAAACGCTATATATAAATTAATTATATAATATACATATATTAGACAATTAATGTATATTTGACAATTTTGTATACAATTTTTATTTGCTTTCATAAAAGTTAATCGCCAACAATTTGAAATTAAATATACTGGCAACAGTAATACTAGGAAACATCAGCTCAAAATGAAAATAGCAAGTGCGATCACGTAAAGCCGTAAAGGGCATGTGATGAGCATTGGCTTGGACAAAACACTTATAATAAAATAAAATAAGAGCATAATAAGGATAACATTGCTATGTTTTTAAATTTCAAATAATATTGAGTCAGAAAAAACTTCTTGGATTACATTTCTGCTTTGTAAAATCTTTTAGGGTAAAAGTGAATCTTAACTCAATACAAAATAGTATATGGTAATGCCTGCTAGCATATTTAAATATTAAATTAAAATATGTGGTAAATGATGCAATTGTCCGTATCAATCTCTTCTTTCATTAAATAATTTTGTTTTGATAATTTTGCAATAAAGAGGTTTGTTTAATTGGGGAAAAAATATAAAATGTCCAAGTCCATCATCTCATTATATTGAATATGAAATATTTAATTTAATTATTAATAACAATAAATTGTTTTCTTTTCTTAATCCATAAAATCTATTTGTATTATTATCAATCTTACTAGCGTCAACGAAAAGGATGACTTTATAAGTTTGGAAGCGAAGAATATGATTCAAATGAGAAAGCCGTAAATTTCTATTAGGTTGATCCTACGCATATTAATCGTTGGATCATGGTTGAATTAATCCTCGTCTGTCTACTATTGATCATGTTTGAATGTGGATCATAGATGTTCAGTCAACTTCAACTCAAATAATTGCCTTCCCATTGTCTACTGTGATATGGATGAACAGTTAAATCGGTTCCTCTTTGTGTTGTGGTTTGGTTTTCGCCCTCTTGAGAGAGAGAGAGAGAGAGCATTTGATTTTCAGTTTAGTCGATAGTTCGTTACTCCCTCTGGTCTGGTCTCATGTAAGGTACATAAAAGAAGATTGAGATGGTCTAAATTATAAGGCACATATGAAAATGCCCGGCAGCCTGAGAATGGTTTCTCAATGGAACCGTAAGAGGGCAGATATGTGATATGCTTTAAAAGGAAGCCTCGTCTTATAATGATTCCTTATTCTAAGCGGACTTCGTACCACTGGACTGAACCAACATCTCCATCAATTTGCAGCTCACAAACAGACCTTACAAGGAAGGAAACAGCTTCATCAATGGACCCATTTTGAAAATTCTTTATGAGTGGACTCTACAAACCTTTATTCGCGGTACATTTGCTTTTGCCAAGTTAATTCACGGTACATCAATTGTTCTGCACATATCATATCATTCATGTATTCAATCCTTTTAAAAAAAACAAATTAAAAATTACAATAGATACCCATAAAAATTGTTATTTTCCATGTTTACAAGAAAGTTTATGCCAACGATAAAGATGTAGGGCTCACACAGATATGTGCGCGTGTGTGCATGATGAAATATTTTATTTATAAATGTTAAACTGTTGAAATTTTTTGTGATAAATAGCCTTAGTTTTCAAAGTTGGAATTACCCGATTTAATACCCGATTGTGTCAAATATCTGTGCATACCAAAAGAAATAGTCTTCCATGTTGTGGAATATTTAAGCTCAGTAGATAGGGGCCTATTGGTCAAAGAAAAGAAAGGAAGATAAATTGTGGGGTCAATTGGCCTATTATGCCCTCCATGCACAACATGCTATTGTTAGTTGGTCCACTAAATTTTACCAAGTTTTAGAGTCATAAAACTAGCAAAATAGAGAAGAAATATTATAAGGATTGATCTTTGGTAGTCATAAAGAGCATACCTCTATGTAATTATAAATCAAATAAAGAACAATGAGTTTTTCAATGATATTTACAGTTATATTTTCATTGATTGGTATTTAATTATCTTTCGTCTGAAGAATAGCATGTATATGCTCATTTTCTCTAGATTTTCATAGTTTTTCTTATTATTTTTATGAATTCTTAGACCAATAAGCAAGTGAGTGAAAGAGAGAGATGAGCCGAATCTTAACTTGTTTTCTATTATTTTTTAATTAAAAGAATATGTGTAGATGAAAATTAATTTAATCATCATATATTGGTAGCTTAGTCAACTACAATATAACTCAACAATTGTTTTTTTTTATATAAGTTGTGTAGTCCCTTTTGATTTTTTTTAATTAAACAAAAAAGAAGGAAAGGATTCAAAATAATGATATTATTTTGAAGATAACATTAATCAATTTTATAAACTGACTAGAATAAGCTTCATATATATATTTATGGAAGGAGTGGAAAAGGATAATATGACCCCTTACTTTATTGATAATTGGTGCAACAACGGATTATGTTTAATTTTTAAAAACTAATTTATAATGTTTAATTTATTGTAATCAAATTAACCATCCCAAGATACACCTTTATCTACTTTATTTGTCGAGCAATTTGTACGACAAGTGAGATTTTATAATTATAATTGAAGAGAGTATTATATCATATCCAAACTTTGATTTGGACCCAAAAGAAAAGGATTCCAAAACTTATTACATATAATTAATTAAGAATATCAATTAACCATCGGCATGTGTCTTTTTCATTATGCTGACAAAAAAGCATCTTTTTAGTTATACGTTTTTAATTACTTTGATTAAAATTATGAATTAATTAAAATGTCTTTCTATATACATTTGGTTTTTTTTAATGTAATTCAAAGTATCTTCAAATCACTTTAAAAGAAAAGTATTACATATCCGGATCAATGATACCACTACATTGAAGATGGCATTGTTAGTCGATCAATTTAACTATCGACAACAAATTTTTTGCTTTTGTTCATCGATCAAATCTTTTTTAACATAACACAACGTGCATGTGGACTATAATTTGTTACCATGGCATCCGTTTTAAAAATTCTTTATGAGTTGATGATAGAAACCCTTATACACGGCACATCGATTTATCTACACATCACAAAATTTCATTCATTTACTCCTTTTTTTAAACAAGAAAAATTACAATAGATTTTTCTAAGTGGGTAGTTTTTTTTTTCTTTTTATAGCTAGAGAAACCATAACGGTTTTTTTTAATTAATTTGTATCTTTTGATTGTTCAGTTTAAAAAAAGGAAAGGAATGAAAATAACAACATTATTTTCAAGACCATATACATGTACTAAATGAGTGGAAAAAGGTAATATTAGCCCTTGCTTTATTGATAATTCATGGAATAGTGAATTATATTGGAGAAATATTGATATCAAAGTCCACGAAGAAACAACCACAGAGTTTCTTTACGGACCATTAGCAAATTTTCATGTTCTTTTTTGTTTCAAGCCAATTATGATAGTGAACAATTTTTTTTTTAATTTGCTTCTCCTTTTTGAAAGAACATTTATTTATTTATTGATTTATTTTTGCTTTTGGGGTTCCTTCTGTAGGCGAAGTTTTAAAGTTTGTATGTGGATCACGCCATGGGGTACCGTTATAAATATAGCCTCTTTTGTTAAGAGTCCATATATCAACCCTTCATTGATTATTCATATACCCTTTCAATTTTTCACTTATGGCGTTTCAAATCATCATCTTCTATTTCCACTTGTTTTTTCTTTCTCGTTCCCTTTTTTCTTCGGTTTCTTCTCTCAACCCACCATTATGTAGTTCTCATGACTCCTTTGCGCTTCTTCAATTCAAAAACTCATTCTCTCTCAATCATTCAGTTTCAAGAATGTGTGATGAGTTTTATGATGACTATCATCTCAAAATTCAATTTAAGAACACATCTTACCCAAAGACAGCTTCATGGGGAAATGATTTAGATTGTTGCTTATGGGATGGGATCACGTGCGACTCTGTGTTTGCTCACGTGATTGGCCTCGATCTGAGTTGCAGTTGGCTCCAAGGTCAACTCCATCCAAACAGTAGACTCTTCCAACTTTCTCATCTCCAAACACTCAACTTAGCTTTCAATGATTTTAATGGGTCTTTGATACCATCTCAATTTGGTGATCTTTCCACTCTCAAGCATCTAAACTTAAGCTCCTCTCATTTTGTTGATGAGATTCCTTCTAAAATTGCACAATTGTCTCAATTGGTCTCTTTTGATTTGTCTTTGAATTATTTTTTCTTGGATCAAATTTTGAGTTTAAGACTTGAAAGATCCACTTGGGAGAAGCTCATTCTAAACATAACTGATTTGCGAGAACTTGTTTTAGATTATGTAAATATGTCTTCCATTGCACCAAGCTCCCTGTCTTTGCTCATGAATTCGTCATCCTCTTTGGTCTCCCTTAGACTTTCTAACACTGAGTTGCAGGGGAATATTACAAGTGACATTCTCTGTTTAGAAAACCTTCGACAACTAGATTTGTCAGGTAATTGGAATCTCAATGGTCAACTTACAAAGTTTAATTGGAGCTCTCCTATGTCAATTTTGGATCTTAGTACAACAAATTTCTTTGGAGAGGTACCTACTTCTATTGACCATTTGAAACATCTTAATCATTTGGATCTACAGTATTGTCGTTTTGAAGGGTGGGTTCCTCTTGGTTTAAGAAATCTCACTCAACTAACTTATTTGAACCTTCGTTGGAACAAGTTTAGTGGTAAGATCTCATTCCTTTCAAACCTACAACATCTCACATCCTTACAGCTTGGAGGTAATAATTTTTTTGGTGAAATCCCTTCTGAAGTCTCACAATTGTCTAAATTGGTCTCACTTGACATGTCATTTAATTATGATGAGAATTGGAGTTCATTGCTAAGGTTTGAGCCTTCCACTTGGGAAAAGATGATTCTAAATACAACTAATTTAAGGGAGCTTGCATTAGATTATGTGAACATGTCCTCTGTTACACCACATTCCTTGTCTTCACTCAGGAATGTGTCATCCTCTTTGATCAGTCTTTCTCTTCTGAGTACTTCTTTGCAAGGTGATATAACAAATCCAATTTTGAATTTAGAAAATCTTGAATATCTAAGTTTAGGATGGAATTCAAATATTAATGTTCAACTCTCAAAGGTCAATTGGAGCTCAATAATGGAATTGATTCTCTTTGACATCCCTTTCTCGGGAGAAGTATCAGATTCCATTAGCCACTTGAAGTCTCTTGAAGTGTTATATCTTATTGATTGCCAATTTGAAGGGGCTATTCCTCTGAGTTTCAAGAATCTCTCTCAACTCATTGCTTTGGACCTTTCTTCAAACAAATTTAGTGGTGGAGTCTCATTTCTTTCAGCACTTGTAAATCTCAATTCCTTAAATCTTTCCAATAATAGTTTTAGTGGTGAAATACCTAATGTGTTTGGAAAGCTTAGTCAACTAAAATATTTGTGGCTGAATAATAATAATTTCAGTGGTCGAGTCCCTTCCTCACTTTCAAACACAAGTGTCATATATCTTGATCTAAGCTTCAACATGTTACAAGGAAATCTCCCGATTCCATTTTATGGAGTTGAATTTTTTTCAGTCTCAAACAACACATTTAGTGGAGACATTTCCTTTTTGTTTTGCAATACGAGCTCACTTGAACTACTCAACTTGTCACACAACAACTTATCAGGACCTATTCCACAATGTCTTGTTGGCCTACCGAATTTGTCTGTTCTAGATCTACAGATGAATGACTTTTCTAGAACTTTTCCAAACAATTTTTCAAAGAAAAACGTGCTGCAAACTTTGCATTTCAATAGCAATCGACTCAAGGGATCGTTGCCTCAATCTTTGGGTCATTGTAATCAACTAGAAATTTTTGATGTTGGTCACAATGAGATCAGGGATACATTTCCTAGTTGGCTTGATGATTTGCCAAAGTTACAAGTACTTGTTCTGAGAGAGAATAGGTTTCATGGGGCCATTTATGGTTCCAATAATACCAAGCATCCATTTCCTAAATTACGGATTTTTGACCTTTCAAACAATCATTTTCATGGATCTTTGCCAACAACATACATCAACAGGTTTAAAGGAATGATGAAAACAGATGATGTTGAAGCTGGCTCGCAATACATGGGAAGCCAAAATTTTTCATCCTATAAGGATTCAGTGATGATCACATGGAAAGGTTATACCATAGAGTTGGAAAGGATCTTGACAATATTCACCATCATTGACTTGTCAAATAATAGATTTGATGGGCAGATTCCAATGGCCATTGGAGAGTTACATGCACTAATAGGGCTTAATCTCTCCCACAATAGAATCACTGGTTCTATTCCAAAATCAATTGGAAAATTGACAAATCTAGAATGGTTAGATCTGTCATGCAACAAGGTCATGGGTGAGATTCCTGAAGAAATGACAAACCTTAATTTTCTTGCTGTTTTGAACCTTTCACAAAATCAGCTTGAGGGGCCCATACCAAGAGGTAAACAATTTGATACATTCCAAATTGATTCATATGAAGGAAATTTAGGACTGTGGGGTGTTCCATTAACAAAAACTTGCAAGAAGGATGAAGGAGAATCACCTGCACCAATCTTTGATTTTGATGAGAAATTTGGATTTGGTTGGAAGCCAGTGGCCTTGGGATATGGATGTGGAATGGCATTTGGAATCTTCATGGGGTATATTATGTTTTCGATTGGAAAACCTCAATGGCTTGTTAGTACTTTTGGAGGCCAATCCAGGAAACAAGTCAAAAGGAGAAGAAATAGAGCTCGTGCAAATTGAAGATTGAGTTACTTCAAGAATGTGGCCTTGTACTATGTTATATAAGTTCTTGCTCTTCATCCCCCCCCTGTTTGGCTAGTTTGTAACATGTCTATTATGTATTCTAGCAACATTACTAAAGGTGTAATAATATGTTTTATTTTAGATGTAAGGGCCTATTAGGTTGTTTATGTAAATTTCAGTTATTTGTTATCAATGCTTTATTTTGTGTAATGAAGGAATGAGGTATGAGTTTGAAATATAATTTTTCTTCTTTTTTAGAAAAAAAATGTGAAGAGGTTAATTGCTATATTACATTAATTGTTATTAAGTTTTTTTTAAAAAAGATATTTAATAAAGCCTTGATGTTGATCTTCTCATTTTACCTATGGCATTGTCAAATTATAAACGATAAAGCTCTTTTTATTTATCTTTTCAAAACAGGTTCCTATTAAACATCTTGCTACATAATAATCCAAAGTTAATGTTGTACTAATAATTTGTCAATTGATCGAATGTTTCTTGTGAAATGGCTAAGGATCACACTCTTTTTGTAAAAAGGTGATCCCAGAAGAGAGTTTGTATAACTTAAAAAAAACCAGGAGCTCTATCTATGATTTCCATTACACAGAATTTATTTTATAATTTTGAAAATACCAAATATTTATTTGGAACATTCGATGAAATTATTGATAGGATTTTTCTAAAGAATTATTGTTTGTGGTTTTAAATTTCACTATATGGTAAGCTTTATACACTAGTTCTCAGAGTGATATATAAAATATACATCAATCTTAACGAGTGTGTAAACTAGAAAGTTGATTGATTCTTTTTAAAAAAATAATAGAAATTTCTACACAAAGTTGTAATTAGAATAGCTAATGTAGAAAATGAGTATTTTATTCTCGAAACACAATAGGGGTGTGCTTTTCTATAGATCGTGTAGGTGCATGATTTATCATTTACAAACCCAGGAAAAAAAAATTCAAAACTTTTTCACAACATTCAAAATAAAAAAAATAGAAAACTATGATTTTTCATACAAACATTAAAAACACATTAAACTAATAAGATAAAATGATTGTTTTGTTATGAATATTATATGGATGTTCATATCTTTTATACTCTCCCATTATCTTTTGTATCTCTCTATCAACTCATGTAATCATAGAATCGATTTACTCTGATAATGTAAAGTCATACATATTAATATAAGGTATTACTGACATGAAATAGTGAATAAGAGTTATTTTCTCTTGCTCTATTTTCTCTCTTTCTCCTATCTTACTTTTCCTCAATTTTATATCATATTATTATCAGTACAAGTCTCTAGTTAAAGATGGTGGAAGAAGAACGTATAGTTGCTCCTCCTCTTTATTTGCTCACGTCGTAGGCATGGCTGGTTCCGGCTGTGGCGACACAGCGACTTCACCGATTATGGATGTTTCCTCTATAAATTTGATATATTGCCGACAATGATCGCGGTTGACTTGAATGCATTAAGGAGTTGCAACTATAAACTCATGATAAATCACGATAAAATGATTTATAAATAATCCCTATAAACTCATATGATATGTTTGCACATGGAAAAGCAAGACACTAGGAATTACAAGAGCAGCTACTTGTCCTTTTGGCTGCTTGGAAGATGGAAATAGCATGCACCTGATCAGGGACTATTGAAATGCTATTGATCGATGAAATATGTGGTCTCCCGGGAGATCTGTCATACCTTCTCAACATTAAACCGATAAGATAAAATGATCATTCTACTGTGAATACTACGTGGATGTCTATAATCTCCCATTATTTTTTGTATCCCTCTATTATTTTATATAATGTAGAATTAATTTACCTTAATATTTTGAAGCTATGCCTATGACTATAAGGTATTACTGACACAATATATATAGTGAATAAAAACTCTTTTACTACTAACACCATATACTGAATAAGAGTTCTTTTCTATTGCTTTCTAATTTGTTCTCTTTCTCCTATTTTACTTTTCCTTAATTTCATAACATGCTATTATTAGCACGAGTCTCTAGTCAAAAATGGTTAAAAAAACCACTTTTTTAATTAATCATTGGTGTAATTTGATCTCGGATCTGCTTAAAGTGTTTTTTTTTCTTTTCAATAATAATTGCATAAGTTGTCACCAAAAAAAAAAATACTTGCATAAGTGTATTACTGTTTGGAAGTGGGAAAATAATTGGAGAAACTCTAGACATTTTTGAGTGTACATATTTTTTAAAAATATCATATCTTTTGTTTGATGTGTGCATGGTTAAGAATCGGCCTGAATTGCACGAGGAATCGAGTTCATCCATAGTTCGTCCATATTTGATTAAAAGTTTGTTTGGATTAGCTTTTAGAAAGTGATTATATGCTTCATAAAAAAAAAAGAGAAAGTAATTGTACGCAATCTGAAGTAAGTATGTGAGAGGAGTTTTGTTTCGACTTGTGTGAAAGTGATTTAAGAAGTTATTCTGAAGGGTTGATAAACAAGCCCTAAATGTTATGGGATATCACACCATAACAAAACCCGTTCTTAATTTTTTTTTTAATCTAAGGAAAAAAATTAAAAATGGTAAAATAGATAATAGGCCCATTTCTGTAGAATAAAAAAGCCTCTGGCCAGAAGTCTGGGCCCCCTTTTTTCCACAACAAGCTTTTTGTGCATTTTCCGGTAATTCAATAATACAAATTGGGTCTCTGTTTTGAACTTTTTGCAGATAATGTTACTTTTTTATTTTTTTGGGCTCTCTTATATTCTAGGCTATGTATATTTTTATTGACTGATATTTATTTTAGTTCCAAAAAATTTTTGGGAAAATTATTTTGATATCTGGAAATTACATATGTGAAATAAATGTGATTTAGCCACATACCATTTATTTTATATATCTGTTGAAGTTTAATTTCTTTTTTCATCATTTATTAATCATTTAAAATTAAGAAAATTTAAAATTCAACTATTTCACAATTTTAAGTCTGTCAAATATTTTACTTGGTTGAAATATGCTAAGGTTAACTTTCAAATAATGTTTGGATGCTTGAAAGAGAGGGACATTTT
The DNA here is from genome assembly GCA_006871305.1 of Vachellia collinsii. Taxonomy (NCBI): domain Eukaryota; kingdom Viridiplantae; phylum Streptophyta; class Magnoliopsida; order Fabales; family Fabaceae; genus Vachellia; species Vachellia collinsii. The sequence goes on from QFDD01114534.1 coordinate 79,980, forward strand.
AAACTCCCAGTAAAAACGTCCATGTGTGGTCATTTCAATGAAATATATGATATTTGTAATTGGTCATTTAATTATTGAATTAACTCTATAAATTTTCTGTTGAGCTTAATTTAGTTGTTTCTCACTTGGGCTATTCTTAGAATATTACAGAAAATATTTTAAGCTAAATAAAATTATTTTAACTATATTTTTCACCTGGTAATTTTGTTAATTGCCAATAGTTAATTATTTGATTAAATAGTAGGTTTTAATTGTGCTTTTCCCATGCATGATTTATTTAATCAAATGCTATTTTATTTTATTTGCCATTTTTAAATTTTTTAAATTGAAGGGAATAAATTAATTTAAGCCATTTTCACATTCAAGAAAGAATTGCTGAATTTATTTTGTATGTTATCCATTTTCTGAAATTGTTTTAATTATTAAATTTTGCAATTATTTAATTCCTGTGCAGTCTAGTTATCGTCATCGCTATGTATCATCAGCCACTTTCCGTTTTACTTATTTGTTGTGAAACAACTTCAAATGGTGTTTTTCACTGACAACAATGGTGGAAAGAAGAGATCAGGTTTAAGAATAGGGCAGTGTGGGTGGCGTCCGCTGTGTAAAGAAGATGTTGAGAGATGACGAAACCGTACAAGAGATCATGAAGGCAATAATGATGATGAGTTCGATATTGTTGAAGAAGATGAATCTATTTCTGATGTAGATGAAGCTCGCTGGAATTCGTCGAGCTCAATATGGGTGATGGTGAATGTGAATGGAGCTTCTTTTGTGACAACAGGAATTGGGTGCAGAGGGGGTGTTGAGGAATGAAGATGGAGGGAGATAGCTTCACTGCAGAACTATGGGCTCTGGTGCTTGGTTTAAAGATGGCTTGGGATAAGGGTTTTAGGAAACTGATTATTGAAACAGATTCAGTTGAAGCGGTTAGGGTTTTGCATGATGATGAGGAAGACATAGGTGTTCATCCGGATACTCGTCTTCTTGAATAAGCGAAAGCGATGATAGTTCAAGACTGGGTGGTGGAGGTGACCAATATCCCTCGAAGTGTGAATCATGTAGCAGACCACCTAGCGAAGCATGCTTTGAAGCTGATAACCGGCTATCATCCAGTGATTGAAGCCCAAGAGAATGAGTAACTTGATTTGTATGGACTGTAATGACCCTTTGATTGTCAAAAAACAAAAGACTCTAGAGCCCCCTCTAACAAATGAATAAAGTTAAATAAATGGACGCACACACTTAGTATAAATTCAATGTTTTATTTATTTATTTTTTTAATTTATTCAGTGGCTGAATATGATATACGAAACTTTTTATTACACATGTTTTTATTGTATTTTCACTCTTGGTTGATTAAATTATGATTCTCACGTTTATATTTGTGGAGAAGTTATGCTTTGAACCATGAAGTGATTGTTGTAAACGGGACATCTTTTTTTATTGTGGCAATCTGCTAACCTTTAGAAAATTTATGGCATTCAACATTGAGCTTGTGGCACACCACCGGAAAATTTATGTATTGTGCCAGTCAGCTAATCCTTTTGTATTCTTGCTTCTTTGTTTCCTTCTTCTTCATCATCACATCGTTGTTCAAGTCATATGGTATTTAGTATTACGAACTAATTCAAACTTGTGTGGAGTCAATCCCTACTTGGAAGAAAGCTTTGCCTACATTGTCTTTGAAGCAACAATAATGTTCAAATACAAAACCTTATTCAAGGAATATTGATCGGCCATAGCTCAACAGATTTCCTTTACTAAGTTTAAAGTTTCATACTTGTGTTTGGATTCTCTCCTTTTCCTTTTTTCCATTTTCTTCTCATAATCTCATTTTCACCATTAGATAAAAAAAAAAGAACGGTTCTGATTTATTATACTATAAAATTATTATTATAAACATAAATAAATAAATTTAAACTGTTAAAATATATCCTATATAATTCATAACTGGCTAATTGCAATACATACAGAATAACAAAATTTTAATTCATAAAATATTATAATAAAAATTTTGTAAAATATTAAATTTGAACCATTCATTTTTTTAATATAAGGATAGAGACAAAGTTTTGCTAAGAAAAAGGTAGAAAGGAGAATGAGAGTATATGCTTGCCTCGTTTCTACTTGGTTGAACCCCACCCCATGCCGCCCCCCCACCCCAAAAAAAAAAACTTTATAGGGTAAGATTTTTTTATTAAAAAATGAATTTTTTTTCTATAGAAGCATATCCTGCATTATATCATTAGGAAGGACCGATAATAGGGCCTTAACAAGAATATTCATACCAGCCATGCCAAAATGTCTCTTTCTTTCCATGTTTGAAAGCCCTTTTCGACACTTTTAACATAATTTGAAATGGTTTATTCTTGATAATTTTATCTTTGAATGTAATAATAGTATGTACTTGCACACCCTAGAACATGATTGTGTCAAATGAGATACTTGTGCTTGGTAAGAATAATTTGGATATCAATTATGAAATTTTTTTAAGTGAATAACATGAGGCCCATGTTTTATGAAAGCACAGTTTTTGAAGTGAAGGCCCAATAATGAATAATGATGGGTTCAAATGAGTACAAATGTATGAAATTGAATTGGAAATGGATGATGGATTGGGTTCTATAAAACATTCCATGACAATTGCCACGTTGGCATTTAGCTACTGCACCTTTATATTCACACACACACACACTTTCTTATGAACGTTGTTGATCTTATGAGAACATATATATTGTTTTCAAAAAAAAAAAACAAATTAGTAGGTCATGTAAATGGTAAACTTTTTAAATGGACCCATTATTATATATGCGACAATAAACTTTTTAAGTTTTGAGAGCTCAATCTAAATCTACGACCCTTTATTTATAGTCAATTATTAATTGACACAATTTTCTTTTAAATGAATTACTTTCTGCCACTAAAGGAATAGGAAACGCTTTTGCTCATGCAAACCAAAGGTTCCAATTTAAAGGGCGAGTGACTCACTGCAGAGAGTATGAGTGCTGTTGAGACGCTTTGCTCGGTGGTGTGTCGGGTAAGGAGAAGGCCGAGCACTTTCTCTAACAAAGATCCCAAGCTCCGGCGAAGGTTGAGCACTTTGTCCGACCTTTGCTGCGCACACTATTTTTTTTTTTAATTTATCAAATGGGTGCTAACTAAGATTGAAAGTCAGTGAGTTGGTGTATTCTGATTGATTATATTAAGTCATGTTTTTTCAACTCAGCAATTCATGTCAGCATTTAATGGTTAAACTTGACATTTGTTAATATCAGGGTGACATTGCTAATATTTTAATACTTTCGGGGTGAAATTGCTTTATAGGTAAAATTTTCGGGGCAAAAATGGTGTTTAACCATTTCTAATTTAATGTATTCAAAATATGCATAAATATACTAAAGAGTGTATAAAACTCAAAGAAAATGTGTTGAACTTACATGAAATTCTAGAAGTTAACTCTAAAGAAATTTTTTTTATATATGTTCTAATCTAAAATATATTTTTTGATTAGGTACAATTTCATAAAAGTTAACTTTTTTTTTGGAAAAATTAACGATTCTTTTAAGAATGACAAAGTTTAAACCAAGAGGCCCTAAATAGGCATGTCCTTGATAAAAATAAACGCCTGTATTATGCGCAACTATATCCTTATCAATACATAAAGAAAGTCTAATATGATTTAGATTATATGTTACGTATATAGATCTTAA